>VDFB02324077.1:0-34383 GCA_007258455.2 Sequoia sempervirens | reverse complement strand
CCCTACTTCTCAATAATCTTATCTTGCTGTATGTATGTCGTCTGGAAGACGACTTCTTTTTTGGGGGGGATGATGTTAGTCGTATATCTTTACTTTGTAGTCAGCCGTTGTCGGCCGTTGTCGTTGTCGGTCGTTGTCGTAGTCGGCCGTTGTCGTAGTCGGCCGTTGTCATAGTCGGCCGTGGTCGTAGTCGGCCGTGGTCGTAGTCGGCCAATTGTTAATAAAACTATAGATTAGTAAAGAATAATAATGTCATGTACTTTCGGGGAAACATGTTCAGATTAATGATATGTTAATGTTGTTACGAAGCGTCGTGTCGGTTGGTTGTCTAACCACCGCCGAGCGTTATATGTAGTCGGTTGGGATAGTCGGGAGATAGTTATGAATAATGAATGAGTTTTGTTGCCGATGGTTATACTGCAAGCATTGTGATACTCTCTTGTACATGTTATTTCCTGAGAATGAATAAAGTTTCTGGCATTTTACTATGATATCTTTCCGTGTACTATTTTATCCTATGTTCTGCATATTACAAGTTTGCCAGTAGTACGTCAGATTAGAATCCCATTCCGTAGGCAAACAATGGTCAAACATGAAAGCTAGAACATCCTTGCACTCCAACCTTATACTATTAGTTTGTCAATATAGTTGCAACACATATGGAAGGAGAAGAGAGATATCTTTTAGTCACCAAATAGAGCGGCTCAACATTTCACGATATAGCATGCCAACGACTTGATTAAAATACTACCTATATTTAGTGAATCTATATACCACAAATTGTTCCTCGTGTATGAAAAGATAAGGTGAGACATCCCAGAACTAATTGTTGGAAATGTTGTCATTGATGTCAAAAGAAGACAATATTGTCATTGATGTCAAAGGGAGAATATAGGAAATGGTTGTTATTGATGTCAAACCAAATAAACAAGATGTTTGTCAATGATGGCAAATGAAATATATGTTGACATATGGGAGATTATTAGCATGTTCATTAAAAATGAAATAAATGTCACAATGATAGATGCAAAGAGCAGACTGAGAAAATGGATGTTGGTGGCCGACTTTGCAAATAAAATAAGAATATTAACTAATCCTGGGCGACTTCCTTGTATTGATGAATAAATTTTAAAATTACCACTTGTATGTGTCCGATCCATGAAGGAAGAAAAATAAAAATAAGTAAATTAAATATGCCTTATGGAAGCCGACCTCCTCTTCATACATGCTGGCTGACTACATTAGCAGTGCTGGAATTTATCCTAAGCCGACCATATATATATATTCAATCGCCCAAGATAGAAGTCAGCAAATTATTTAAAAAGGAAGCGATGAGATTAAGGTTAACACAAGGGGGCAACTCATTCTATAAAAGCAGCAATTAATTAAGGAAGGCAGTGATTTTGTTTCAAAGGACACATCCATTTGAATTGACACATCTCTCACAAAAAGACACATCCCTTGAATGGTATAAATAAAGGTTGAAGGAGGAATCAAAAAGCAACAAGTTAAATGAATATTTTCTGAGTTTTAAAAGCAGATATAAAAAGAGAAAAAGAAGCAGAAATGAAGAGTGTTTCAGATTCATACTGAAATATATATGCAGCCCACATGTGAAGAGTAAAGGCAGATTTGTAAGAGTTTATGGCAGAGTTATAGAGAGGAATAAGTGCAGGTTGAAGAGCAGATTGTAAAAGAAATTTGGAGCAGATTATAAGGCAAAAATCCGTGTGAAGATATTGGCATAATTATGACTAGTTTTGTGAAAGGAATTGGTGCATGATTTGGATCAGATTTGTGGAAGAAGAGAGGACATTGTTGTGATCAGAATTGTGAAAGAAAAGAAGACATTATTAGTGATTAGATTTGGAAGGAAGATTGTGATTTGAGTTTGGATCAGATTTAAGACTGGATCAGAGTTGGTGAAGGAATTAGTTATATAAGCTTTGAAGAATTAAAAGGGTTGAAGCCTATCTATTGAGGTTGGAGCCTCTTGCTGGGTTGGAGCCATATTATGTGGAGTGGCAGAATCTGTATTCATAAAATTTATGCATTGCAAAACTGCAAAGGAAATATGGAATAAACTAAATAGCATTTATAAAGGGGATGACAAAGTGAAAAAGGCCAAGCTTCAAACTCACAAGGCAAGATTTGAAAGCCTCAAAATGATAGAAGATGAGAACATAGATGAATATTTTCTTCGAGTCGACGAAATTGTTAACACCATAGTGGGACTTGGTGAAACCATCAAGGAGGCCACTCTTGTACAATAGATATTGAGATCTTTACCGATGAGGTTTGATTCTAAAATCTCTGCAATTGAAGAAATGAAAGACTCGGATAAATTGACCAAGGATGAGTTGCATGGTACCCTAATTGCCTACAAAATGAGGATTGAAGATAAACCATCAAAGAAAGAGGTAGCTTTCAAGGTAGCTCAAAGAGGAAAAGACAAGATACATTAACCTAATGATGGATTTGGCAAGATGGACGAAGAAGAAGCTCACTTCATTAGGAGACCGATGAAGGGCACAGGTAATTATATAGGTAAGTCTTCTATTGTATGTTTTAATTGTGGTAAACCAGGACATTTTGCTTCTTAGTGTCCATAGGGGAAGATGGAAGATAGCGACTATGAAGAAAATTACAATATGAAGAGAGCAAGAGGATATCAACAACCAAGGAAGAGCTATAATCAAAACCAGATCAAGAAGAACAATAACTTCTGGAAGCAAAAGAGGAGCCTTTACTCCAACAAATATGATGATGGATTAGAAGAAAGCGATGATGAATTTTATGGAGATCAATATGAGATACTATTCATGTTGGGTGAAGAAAAAAGGGATGTGGAAGATGAGAAGAATGAGGATGATGAAGAAGTGGATCTTGAGGAAGAAATTCCATAAGGGGATCATTCGCTAAAGAAATAAAGAGATTAAAGAAAGAAGTAAGATAGCGAATATCAACAAACAATTGGATAAATAAAGATAATCGGCAAAATGATCACCGTCAACAACAAAATAAAGGTTGAGGAAGAAAAGAAAAGCAAGTTAAAAGAAAAGGAAGAGAATTGTGAAAAAATAGAATCTGAGACTATATCACTAAGGAAGGATTTGGAAAAGAATGTGGCATAATTAAATTGAGAATTGAAGAATGTGAGAAGTTCTAATTTTTTGGATAAAATAAGACCAAAAGCCCACATGTGACAATAGTGGGGTTGGATTTGAAGAAGGGCAAAGTTAAAAAACGGATCAACCTTCAAATGAGCCATCAAAGAAAGGAAATGAGGAGAAACCAAAAAGCTATGCAAATATTCTCAAAAGTTCCATCAATAATGAAAACAACAAGAAGGAAAACAATGTCCCACAAAATAATAATATTCCTCATAGAGACAACAAGGAGAAGTTCACAAGATCATTTCCTCAAGGCAAGCACAAATGAACAAGTCTCAATACTCCTTTTTTTTGTTGCTATTCATGTAATAACTATGGTCACAAAGCTATGGATTGTTGGAGACAAGCAAGAAACAATGGTTGGATAAAAAATAAAAGTTCTTATGTGTTGCCAAATAGGAAGGACAACATCATATGCTATAAATGCAACCATTTTGGTCATAATGCAAGAAATTGTAAAACACAAGCAATAAATGATGGTTGGAACAAGAATAGAAATGCTTGTGAGGCTTCAAGAAGGAACTATAATCCTTTGGTTATTTGGTGGATTAAAATGTTATGTGCTACAAGTGCAAAAACTATGGGCATATGACACGTTTGTGTAGAAGTAATTTTGTGGAATGTCCCAAGCAGAACAAGTAAATGTAAGCCATGAATGAACAAAAGCAAGAATTTACAAAGGTATGGAGAGGGAAACAAGAGTAAGATAATGAGAAGGAATAATCTATGCTTGTATCACTAAGATCTTAAAGAAATGTATGTGTTTAGAGGAAGCTAACCATTGCTTTATTTTAGCTCCATGAAGAAGACAATTCAAGATAGATCAGCAGAAGGCACATTTTATATCGGAATTCCGTTGTCATTGATCAAAAGGGGAAGAATTAGTAGAGAAAGAAAATATGTGATTTGGGAAAGTAAAGAGAGACTAAGCATACAACAAGATCATTGAGTTATGTTTATGGGATGATGCAGGTTAAAAATATGAGATGTAAAAATCATAAACACTCCAACAAAGTATGTTCAAAGTATGGTTGACAATTGATGCATGGCAGCATTTTGAAAGATAAAATACAATGAAAATGATGATTGTCTTCAAGTCAGATTCATAAGATAATGAACTCTTCATAGAAAAGGAAGGTTGTAACATGACGAAGTTTCAGTGTGCAAGAGTGGAAATCAAATAAAAAAGATCATGTATAGAGTGTTACAAAGCATTTGACGACAATATGAAGGATGGCAAGAGGTTATAGAAAGACGGAAAACATTCTTGTATAGAAGACCTGAGACAATTAGAAAATAGATGGACAATAGGAGAACTATAGAAAGGTGGAGAGCAACAACAAAAGATAGTTATAAAGAGAATAGATGTCAAGAAATTGGAATATTAGAGTAATGGGGAGCATTAGAAAATCTCCATGAAAGGGGGAGCCTTACAAACAAGGGGAGCATCACAAGAAGGAGAGAATCAAAGCATGAAGAAAAGAAGTACATTAAGTGTCCCTTTGTCATTGATGTCAAAGGGGGAGAGATAGAGTAAGGGGGAGCAAAGCAAAAGGAGAGGATTATGAGGGTGTTGCCATCAATGACAAAAGGGGAGATTGTTGGAAATGTTGTCATTGATGTCAAAAGAAGAGAATATTGTCATTGATTTCAAAGGGAGAATATAGGAAATGGTTGTTATTGATGTCAAACCAAATAAACAAGATGTTTGTCAATGATGGCAAATGAAATATATGTCAAGACATATGGGAGATTATTAGCATGTTCATTAAAAATGAAATAAATGTCATAATGACAGATGTCAAAGAGCAGATTGAGAAAATGGATGTTGCTGGCTGACTTTGCAAATGAAATAAGAATATTAACTAATCCTGGGCAACTTCCTTGTATTGATGAATAAATTTTAAAATTACCATTTGTATGTGGCTGACCCATGAAGGAAGAAAATTAAAAATAAGTAAATTAAATGTGCCTTATGGAAGCCGACCTCCTTTTCATACATGCTGGCCGACTACATTAGCAGCGCTGGAATTTATCCTAAGCTGACCATGTATATATTCAATCGCCCAAGATAGAAGACAGTGAATTATTTAAAAAGTAAGTGATGAGATTAAGGCTAACACAAGGGGACAACTCATTGTATAAAAGCAGCAATTAATTAAGGAAGGCAGCAATTATTTTTGCAAAGGACACATCCATTTGAATTGACACAGCTCTCACAAAAAGACACATCCCTTGAATGGTATAAATAAAAGTTGAAGGAGGAATCAAAAAGCAACAAGTTAAATGAATATTTTCTGAGTTTTAAAAGCAGATATAAAAAGAGAAAAAGAAGCAGAAATGAAGAGTGTTTCAGATTCATACTGAAATATATATGCAGCCCATATGTGAGGAGTAAAGGTAGATTTGTAAGAGTTTATGGCAGAGTTATAAAGAGGAATAAGTGCAGGTTGAAGAGCAGATTGTAAAAGAAATTTGGAGCAGATTATAAGGAAAAAATCCGTGTGAAGATATTGCATAATTATGACTAGTTTTGTGAACGGAATTGGTGCATGATTTGGATCAGATTTGTGGAAGAAGAGAGGACATTGTTGTGATCAGAATTGTGAAAGAAAAGAAGACATTATTAGTGATCAGATTTGGAAGGAAGATTGTGATTTGAGTTTGGATCAGATTTGTATTTGAATCAGATTTGAGATTGAATCAGAATTGAGTTTGGATCAGATTTAAGACTGGATCAGATTTGGTGAAGGAATTAATTATATCAGCTTTGAAGAATTAAAAGGGTTGAAGCCTATCTATTGAGGTTGGAGCCTCTTGCTGGGTTGGAGCTCAGTTTGTGTGTGGGGGTTGGAGCCTCCAATAGAATGGAGCTTATCAAGTAGAGGTTGGAGCCTCTTGCTGAGTTGGAGCTCAGTTGATATAGAAAATTAGGACTTTGATAGTAGGTTGGAGCCTACAAGAAGGAGGAGATTAAACTATACTATATAAGCAATATTGTGTCGTGGTTTTCTTCCAAAAGGGTTTCCACATAAATTGTGTGTTCTTATTGTGTTCCTAATTGCTTTATCTTACTTGAACAGTTTTAATTGTGATAGGTAAAGTTTTTTTAAAAAATGAAAAAGATTGTTTGATACTGATTCACCCCCCCTCTTAGTATCACCTTGTGCTCCACACTAATGTACAAGGGACACAATAGGTCTAGCTCTTCACCTTGAGGCAACCCAATTGTACTTGTTGGGTCCCAAAATTGTTGCTTACACTCCTAGAGGAATCAATCCGCATCAGGGCCATGGAAATGTTGTCATGAGGGGGATTGATAAGCTCATCAACAAAATGTGAGTGATTTAAGGTCAATTGATACTCTTCTTCACTTCGGGCTCAGCTAGACTCAAGAAGGTGTTCCTATAGGTGTATTTTGGTATCTTTAACAAGATTAATTACAACTGAAGATAAACAAACTGAAAGTGCTGTAGTAGTATCTGATGTACATTTAGCCCCAAAGGTTGTCACTAGACCAAACTCTAACCTACACATAAAACCTCTTTGAAGCTGATAAGAACATCATTGTACAAATGCAAGATTGAAGGTATGCAAAACCTGATTCCTTAGGATAAGAACTCTTATGGTTTTCTATAGATGCTTCCCTAGATGAATTACTGAATCATGAGGTGCATACAAACTAGTAAAATACACCTAAACTACTAGTGAAAGATGTTTATTGTTTTGAGAGTATGGTCGGTCATGAACTTCTAGGACTAGTGTCTAATCTGCGTGACAGAGTCAGTTTATCAAGAAAAACAACACTATTAAATCACAACAGAATATGGGCTATGCATATACACACATCAAAGATATAATATTAAACAATTGAGCATACTTATGAAATAAAGAAGAGACCATTACAAAGCTTGCAATGAATTAAAATGTTGCAACATTCATCAAATCCTTATTACAATCATACCAGAAAATCTGGCAAGAGGAAACTCTATGCTAGAATGTTGTCATAATTCGTCATAGAAGTTCCCTAGAAGATCTACAAATGGCCATGGAGACATCAATAGTTGACATCTGAAATATGCCCCTTAAATTTTTTCTTGATTTTACATATCAATTACAATTGCAACACGCACCCGTTAAGGTTAACTCCAAAACCAAAACGATGCGAAAGGTAACTCTAAACAAGAATGCGCCCTAAAACCATTGAAGGAAGAGGGGCGGGCATATGGTCAGAGGATCCCTAGGATCTAAATAACTCAACAACTGAAATTGATTTACAATTGAAAGTAAATGATAAGACTCAACGCCAAGAATGTGCACACAAGATCCTTTTGAAGGCGAGGTGCTAACATATGGCGGAGTACTTATTACAAATTGAAATGAACTTAGGCGGTGAACCAGCCATGAAGATTTTCGCTCAACCACTTAAACAGTGGGGGGAATACTACAAACAATTCAACTAATTCATCCGCTGCGGCGGGCATCCACTTAAGAGTGGGTATTCTCCACTTTTTAGTGGGTACAATGAGAGTTACAAGTTTATTCTCCACACTGGCGGTAAACCATCCAGGGGTAATTAATGTTTGCTTAGAAATTACAAGTAAATGCAGCAATAACTAATTGGTTGGATTAGTACTACTAATGCATAACCTTACAATCAAAATACTTTGCAATTTACTGGTATTACAATGATAGAACAAAGCCAATATGTGAAGAATGATTCTCTCAAATTACAAAGCTCTCAAAACACTGAAAATGAAACTTAAATCTGATTCTTTTGAAGTCTGATATAAAAAACCAGCAAACTGAAACTGTAAACTAGCAACCTATGAATCAATGAAATGCACATAACTTTATCAATTTACCTCCAAATTGAGTGAAATCAATTGCAATGAACCTCTGGAGGATAGGCGCCCATGTCATGATGATGAAACAACTTAAAAAAAAACCATTAATTTACTTGCACAATTCCCAATGCTCCCAACATGGTATGACCCTTAGCAAGGGCGATTTTGCAAGAATAAAAATAAATACTTTGAAATAAATTCTGATCTTTTATGGGAAGGGGCGCCCATGTGCCAGGAATCCATATCTTCAATACCCAGAAGCATATTAAAATCGTACAAAGAGCTGTTAATGAAAATCACCTTCAGCCATGAATGAACCAGCAAGCTCAAAAACTGAAAAATACTTCAAATTCTCCAACAGTGAAGCTCGATGTGCACTTCTAAATGAAGCACACTCTCAATCCACCATCTAGGGAACCATAGTTTTAGGCCCGAAGAATGGAGACAAATTGCTAAGCTTTCCCTTAGCCGGATTTTGGATTTCAAACCAGCAGCATAACTTTACAATATTTCCAAAGATAAGAAATGAATGAGCAATGCCTCAATAAATAGGCTCTTCAGCTGGAAATTGAATCAACTTGAAACTCCCACAAGAAACTCTTCAGCTTCTCCAAGGGACGCCACCTCTCATGTTGCACTTTATTTGAATTAATAAAACATTAATTATCTCCCTTTAGGCGTCCATTTACAATTTGCACAATAAAACATTTAATATAAATATTAAATGCTCAACCCCTTATGACCCCTTTTTAAAAACAACTTGAAGTTATCACTCCTAGGCGTGGGGTACAACTGAGTAACATAAAATTGACTAAGTATAAACTTAGTCCATTGAGATAACCAAAGCCAAACTGAAACTGAAGGATAGCAAGATGACTTGAGCTGAAATGCTCATGATGCTACTGCCAAAATTAGACTTACTAAAAGTAGCCAACTGCTATAAAGTTCACATCAAAACAACAGAAAGCCAAACTGAACATTGAACTGCAAAGGATTGTACTGCTGCTAGACAGATACTGCCAAAAGATAGACTTGCTAAAAATAGCGACTGCTATAAATAATAAGTCTACACAACAACCTCTGAACGCCAACTGAGCAGTATCTAAAAGAGGAAACCCTAATTTTCCACCTCAGCTTAGCCTATAGATTTCCGGAAATAGGCTAAATCCTAGTGAAGAGTGTAGGGCCAAAATGGGGACATTACAACATCTTTCACAATATGACCTCCATGTGATTTACAAATGTGTCCTTTGAGACATTTAATAACAAGAAGATTTATGTTCAACTTTGCTTAACACATGTCCTCTATTCTTAATTAGTATCTTTGCATGCCTTTAAGGATTGCTGCCTTGGATCTCACATTATGTTTTCATTTTGTTTGTGGAATGTTTCTTATGTCAAATCAATCCTATTGTTAAATACTAATTTGTTGATCTTTGCTTTAACTACTGAATGGTGTTTTGTTTCTGGTTCATATTTTTATTTAGTTGCATAACAAAAAACTTTGTGGTAAGATAAGAACTTAGCAAGTCTTGTGCTCCTACATCCAAGATCAATAAGATAGGTCTAGATTGTTTTCAAGCGTTTTGTTTACATGCAAAACCCCAAAAGGATAAATTGTACAAGGTATAAGTAGCAATCAAACTTTGTTTGTTTTAGATTTTAGGAGTAGATTAGATTAGAGAGCTTCCCCTACAAATTTGAAAATAGGATTTCTTCACAGATTGTTCCCGTTAGTTGTTTTCAAAGAGACAAATTAAAGCACCAACATAGTTATGATTAACTTTGATTCATTTTAAATCTAACCCGACTTTGCAAAGGCAATGCTGCCAAAAGGTTTATTGCTTACTAGTTACGCTACCAGTTGCAGTAATATACAAAAGAACAATAGATGCTAGATTTAGTGTATGAGAATGACAACATAAATGTTTTATTGAGGGTAGTGCTTGATAGCAATTCTATATAGATGGGCCAATAGTTGTTAGTGAAACTGTGATTATTAGTAACCACTTATAACTATTTAGTAACATGCTACCCAATGTTGAAAAGGAACTAGCAAGATAAATCGGCTTCACAAGTACTAACAATTTGTAATTATGCTAACTACAGCTTTGTGTTGAATCTGCAATGTCTCTTGCCATATGAGTCTGGTCATCTTCTTGCTCTATATTTTCTACAATAGATGCTTGACTAGGTCTACTACCATGCTTAAAAGGCACCCTATGGTCTATTTGACATGCATACACTAATGTTCTTTTAGTCTAGGGCTGCCACCAGAAACATAGACCAGAAGGACATAATTTGTATTGGGGAATGGGTTGTAAGTTTGTAACCACCAAACTACCTATTTACTTATAATATTGATATGAAGGGAAATCCTATCTAAGTTAGCAATTATAATATAAGGAATATAGGATTTGTGGGCAAATCTATCTCTGACAGAAAAGAAAGGACCCAACTATCATTTTGATATTAAAGGAGATCCTGTCTAAATTAAGTTAGCAAGTTTTATGTGTGGAGTGAAATTTATAATTGATGCTTTTTTTTTAATAAACTTGAAGTTTGTTGGGTGTCTAGATCATCTAGGTGGCTTTTGCACATGATTTTTGTTTTTTTAATCTCTTGCAACTCAGTGTTTTATCATTGACTAGCAAATTGGGTTTTGTTTGTGTCTAGCCAATGAGAAGCACTCAAGTAAGTGACTTGGTGGTCCAGTTAGTCTTGCTGACCAATTTGAATGATCAATTGGGGATCATACGGGCCGCATCCATACCATAAGTGCTGCTGCAAGTTTGCAAAAGATGTTTAGAATTATGAAAACCAAAAGCTATTGTGAATAAAGTATAGATGTTATATGGCTGGCAAGATGATTCATTATATTGTTAATTGTGATATTTTTTGTACTTGAATACTGGCTTGAGACTAGTTGTTAATAGTTACTATCCTAAACATAGAGGAAGAAACAGGAAATCTTAACATTTTTGGTGTGTTAGAAATTTAACATGCACCTATGTCCAAGGTTTGTCACCAAAGGTTCTTGTTAGGTAGACAGAGAAACCTATTTAATTAATATTATCTAGTATGCCATATCCTTACTGAAGCAGTGCCATTTTAAATAAGAAATTTCTTTACTTTTGATTAATATTCTCCAGAATGCATTTTTCTTAATGAAGGAATGCCATTTCAAACATTATTCTTGTTCAACTACATGAATGTTTCAAAACCTTACTATGATGGGATCAATTAGATGATCCATTTGTCATCAATTCCGGAGTCTAATAGAATATGTTGTAAGAATAAAGTGCAACCTTTCTCTTATTGCAATTTAATCCAATCTTGTAGTTACATATTTTCTTGTGTCTTGAATGTACTTGTTGCATGATTGTCTTACAAAACACTTATATTTTATTTGTAAGATGTCCAGGTTGAAGTTGTTCCTCCTCTGAGATGGAACGACAATTCACCAGCATATGGTTATTATTTGTTGACTCCCATGATATTTTCCTTCATGTCATGGAGGAGTATATCCAATGGTAATGAACCTGACACAGTTGTTTCTTGGATCTGCAGGAGAAGGCCTTGGAATTTTAAGGAGTGAGTTAAAAAGCCAAAAAAAGCATGTGAAGAATTTGAAGAAAAAATCACTGTGGTCAAAATCTTTGGAAGAGGTTATCATCCCTATCTCCCTTATATCAATCTTGGCCAACCAGCTGCCCAAAATAACTGCAGACAGATAAAATCCTTGTGTTGTTTAACTAACTGTCAGGGCTGTAACCCTTTTCCTTTAGCAAAAGTTTTGAATGTCAATTTTGGAAGAACAACTAGGCCTGGTTTGAGTGTGGCAAGAGTTTCCAGCAAAATTTGGTTATAAGTTTATTTAGTAATGTATGCATATTTTTCTGTTTCACCTTCCACAAGAAGTTTCCTCTCATAATTTTCTTTCTTGTTTCTTTATGGCGATGTTTATTTCTGCTTGTGCAATTTCACATAACATTTGGTTGCATAGATTAGTGCTGTTTTTTAGTTGGTAAATACATTTTTAAATTTAACTTCAGTTTCTCTGCATGCATATATTGCTCCTGTGTGTGTGTGTACGTGCATGCTGCTGAGATGATTGCTGTTTTTAAGACGGTAAATATATTTTTTAGTTAATTTCAGTTTCTCTGCATGCATTTATTGCTATTTCTCTCCTGTCTCTCTTCCTCCTGCCTGGATGATTGCTGTTTTTTAGTTGGTAAATATATTTTTCAATTTGATTTTAGTTTCTCTGCATGCATATATTGCTCTCTCTCTCTCTCTCTCTCTCTGTGTCGATGATTGCTGTTTCTTAGATGAAGAATTTAAAAAAAAAAATTAATATCAGTTTCTCTTTGCTCTTTCACTTGAATTTCATGAGAATCTAGTTTGTAGTGTTATTCGGAAATTGATTATTCCTCTGTAATGCATCTCTCTTAGTTCCTTTCAAGCTTCAATTTCAGGAGAGTCTACTTCCTAATCTTTTTAGGAAATTGGTTATACCTCTTGGATGGATGGGATTTTTTGCTGTTTTATCACAACATTATAAGAATAATATTTGATATTAGAAATTGTTTAATGAATTGTTGATTACCCGAAAGGGACCTTTTGTAAACAAATGTGAGGAAAATGCATGTGTACTATTCTTTATAGACAGCTTAGTTTCTCAGCGATGACACATTTTTTTGCCTTTTGCAATTTAGCAATGCACTAACAAGTATAGGATGCACAATGGAAGAGCAACAAATGTACACTGGAAACTTAGCAGCAACATACATTCACATGCATTTAGAATGGCAGAAACTGCTGTAGCCTGTATGTAATTAACAGCTTACTTACAAAGGGACTGCCTTCTAACAACATAAGGGCAGAATGCATATGTGAGCAATGATAATTGTTGTACCCAAAACCAAAAATTTTGCTTCACTAAGGCATTTTGCTTAATTGAGTCTAAATCTTGTTAAAATGATGTCAGAAGGTCATTTTTGGGGTTTTTAAATATGGAGTTGGTGTCAGTGTCATGTTAGTCTGTTACCGAAGAGATTTGAGAAAAGTGAAAATTTGAACAGAAATCATCAAAATTTTCTATCTCTGGAGAGGGGAGCACATTTTCAAATAGGCGCCCTATCTTTTAGGGGCTCAGATCCTATTTTTAAGGTTTTTCACCTCCAGCTGACTTCTGTCCGGCATCACGTCAGCTTCGCAGTGAGCTATCAAGCCTGTCAAACGGACTTGTTTCGAGCAAGTTACGGAGAATATAGTGCAAATCGAGGCGAAAGCAAGAATTGGCTAACACTGGTGAAAAGCGCAGCTTTTGGGAATGGCGCCCATCTTTTTGAGGTGCCAAATGAAGGTTCTTGGCTAAATGCCACCCAAGATGTTTATCTCACATTTGTTCGAGCTTCGTGACGCATCCGTCAGTGGGTGAATCTGAGTTGCTGAAGCGCCTGAACCTAAGGTCAAACGTTGGGTCAAATCTTAGTCAAACTATCAGAAGAAAGAGCAAAAGAGCACATTTTGAGAAAGGCGCCCAAGCTTTTCAGGCCTTTAATGCTGTCTTTCTGATGATTTCAGATATTCAATGTGTCTGTGTTACATTCAGCTTTCCGTTGCCTGTCTCCGTCAGATCAGAGGATGACTCAGCAGCTTGCAGTCGAGGTTTTTATATTATTTTTGTCATTTCCAGAAATGGCCAAGTCTGGAGGAAAAAGAGCAGCTTTTCAAAAAGGCGCCCTTGTTTTTCACCCCTCAGACGTTGTTTTCTTGGGAAATGTACCTTTACAGTTGTTATGCAGAATGATGTCAGCGATGCAGTGAACCTGAGTTCCAGTCCTGAAAGTTGAGAAAATGAAAGTTATGAAGGATTTTGTTTTTCCCTTCGTACAAAATACAGAAGTCAAAATTTGACTAAGTCTGAGAAAAAGCGCAGCTTTTCAAAAAGGCGCTTGGATTTTTGAGCCTTCAGATGCCAGTTTTATGACGTGTAGTCTCAAGATATCTTTTGATCAGTTTTTACTCAGCTCTGCAATGCACCTGTCAGCCAGCCAATCGGAGAAGTCAGTCAACCAGTGTCAGAGGATGAACAGAGGTCCCGACAGAGGTTTTAGCTTAAATTTTCATGAAATTTGGCTAAGTCTGGAATTCGCTCAAGAGTTCAAATTTGAATTTTCGAAAGAGAGTTGAATGGACGCCTTAACTGGAGTTCTGACTGCAGTTAGACTGAACGATTTCTGGGTTGTCATCTTCAGTTCGTATATTGGCATGTTGAGTGATCTTTCAGTTCGCATGTCGAGTTAACTAGTTTGCATGTTCAGTTAACTACCTTGCATGTTAAGTTTAACTGAAGATTATCACTGAAAGTCAACTGAAGTTTACATGCATGGCGAATTTGGTCAAGATTGTGAAGATGGCGCTTCATTGCATGTTAACTGAAGTCATGGAAAGGGACGCCATATTTTGATGAAGCATTAGTTTGTGAAGCGTGAAGCATAAGATTTGTGAAGTATGGCGAATTTGCATGTCAACTTGAGTTTCAAAAGGGTTGCCATATTTAAGGTTGAAAAGTGAAGCATTTTTGTGTGAAGCTATGCACTTTTTAAGGAAGGCAACTTTAGTTCAAAAGGGTTGCTATTTTTAGATTATAATTGAGTGAAGCATGAAGTTGGCGCATTCTTGAAGGCCAAACTGAACTTCCAAAAGGGTCGCTATTATTAGCATATTCTTTGCATGAAGATGGCGAACTCTTATCTTATTCTTGTTGTTAACTGAAGCTATCTAAAGGGCACGCCTTAGGTCAAATTGATGAATCCAAGGCAAATTTGAAGATGGCGAACTTAAGACAAGTCTTAACTGAAGCTAAAATCGCATGATGAGTTCAACTGAAGTGTTGAAAGGGCAAACCCTAAAGCACGTCCACTTATTGAGCTTGTTCGAGTTTCAGTTAACTGTGATGGGGTCCAATAAGAAGCCAAGCGCCATTTTTCAAGGATTTCATGCTTTGTACGAATTTCATTAATAAAAGTCTATTCATTTCAGCAATGGCGTCCATTATTTCATCATCTTTTTCTCTGAAGTTCATATTCTTCTTGAGCGACCAGCAAGCTAAAGGTGCTACAGGTGTCCGAATTCAGCGTTCTTCGAAGCAACGAGTTCAGATTGTTCAGAGGAAGTCAATTCCAGACTTTATTTTCACTTTGCATGCAGGTTTTACCAAGTTCCAGAGAAGAGGTTGGCTGATTTTTCAGAAGCAGGACAAGCAAAACTTTCTATCTTCTATCTTATTTCTTCTATTTCTCACCTTAGGTACTTTCTTCGCATGTCAAAGAAAACGGCAAAATATTCAGAATCTGATCATCTGGGTTTGCATATTTTAGCATCAGTAGCAAAACCCATGTCTTAGATTTTTTCGAGAAAATTGCCCCGCAGCCTTCATTCTGAAGCTCTGTGCTTTTTTCCGAGAATTTCTTTGCATGTGGGCTAAAATCACATCTTTTTGAAAATCGCATCATGTGGGTTTGTTTAGAATTCTGTTGTGCACAAAACCCATGTTCTAGATTTTCTCATGAAAAATTGCCCCGAGAAGCTCTAAAACCCTTGCAATTCTCGAATGAAGAATCTTTGCATGTTAAGCTAAACGACGTTTTTTCACAATTTTGACGTTGTGGGTTGTCTTAGAATCATTTTCCGGACAAAACCCATGTCTCAGAATTTTTGGTGAAGATTATCTTCCGACAGGGTATTTTTAGCCTTGTCCAGAGCATTTTAGCTTTCCAGAGAAGGTTGTCAGAACATAGCCGTGTTCACAGTCAATGGGCAAGTTTTTCAGAAGGTAGTTCAACTAGATTGAATTCAAGACCAAATCGGTCTTAGTTCATGATTTCATCAGAGCAACTGACAATGAAGCGTTACGCTGCAGAAGGAATAGAGATCACTTCATTTACGGAGCCGCCAAAGTCACTCATATCCTGTGCCATTATCTTCGTGAAAATGGTATCTATGCTGATCTCAAGGTTGTACAAACTGAGTTTTAGAAGCATGTTTGTGATATCTCGATGCAGATTTTAGATCACATTTCAATAATTTCAGCCAGTTTCAGAAAGGCGACTCAAGATGTTAAAAATGGCATGCATACAGTCAAAGTAGGCGACCAAGAATTGAAGATGCAGATTATTTTTGGACAGCGTCAGAGTGCCGAAAGATAGAGTAATTGATGAGTTCTTGGTCGAAGTGTTAGACCGAGTTGACATGGAGTGATCTGCCAGTTGGAACGTGCAGTTAATTTTGAGGGTTGAGTCATGAGCAGCAGTTAACTTGACTTCCAGTCTTCAGTTCACTTGCTGACTTAAACACATGCTTATCTCATTCTTGGAATTATCAGCACAGGAGTTAGGGTTAGGGTTTCCAGTTAACTGAAGGTAGTGGCCAGTTAACTTTGCTTTAAATAAGGACGTGCATGCTTGCACATTGTCCAATTAGGTTATTTGTACCAGTTAAACTGAGGGTAGTTGAGTTAAGCTGTATAGTTTACTTTATTAGGGTTAGAGCGCATAACTTGCATGCATTGCAAGAACTGTAGTGAACTCAAGGTGATTTTAGGGTTACCTACACCTTGATGTATATAAATAAGAGCTTTTGCTCATTTGTAAATAACTTTTGCTTGAGAGAAATATATTGCGCCTACCTTGCCCTCAATATTGCTCTTTTGGTATTTGTTCATGTGTCTTTGCTATTACGATTAATTGTTATGCCACATAGGGTTTCAAGAGATTGTAATGGTGAATTCTTCTTTATAAATCTTGTGAATCTTTTATTGTTATGATTAAGCGTTATGCCACATAGGGTTTCGTAAGATTGTGATGATAAAATCGTTTTGTGAAGTCTTTACTATGCTGATCAAGTGTTATGCCACATAGGGTTTCATAAGATTATCATGGTAAATCTTCTCATAGTTTAGATAAATCTGTTTTGTGAATTCTTTTGTCATTACGATCAAGTGTTATGCCACACAGGGTTTCATAAAGATCTTGATGATAAAAGCCGTTTAGTAAGTCTTTACTGTTATGATCAAGTGTTATGCCACACAGGGTTTCATAAGATCATCTTGGTGAATTCTTAAATCTGTTGTGCCCAATAAGCTTGTTTAGATTGAGATGATAGTTGCGCCACCTTGCCTTCAAGTAGAGAGTCTAAACTCGTTTATCGTCCGATAGTCATCCCTGCTCCATTTCCTCATCTGGGTGGATGGTAGTTAACGGTTATAGTTGTGATGCGTGAAACCGAGAAAATCCTGGCTGCACAGCGTTCTTGGTTTTCTTAACCTTGTGCCTCTTCCCGGTGAGAACAAAAAGATAGGACTTAGATTTTTCCTTTTCCATGCATTCCAGCACAACGAGGGAGCTTCCCCTCCTAATTTGAAGAGCACTCATTGCGTAGTGTACATAGCTGTCCGTACAAACCTGCACTCCAGAGGTGTTAGATTTTACGCCAACAATAATCATACATGTCAACGAAAATATCTTTTCATAAATAGAGGAATTTGTTTTATGGTGTTGACTCTTTTTTGCACATGTTTTTCACTGGCACCCCAAGAACCAACAATGCCATTTATTCAATTGATCTTCTTAAACACTGTTACTATTGACTTTCCAAATATTGTTTACATATTATTATAGTGAAACTCAGAATAAAATATAGTGTTATTACACATATGGCTAATTCTTATAAATATCAATCCATTTCTATCTGTTTTAAATTCCAGAATAACTTTATGGAGGAATATCTGACTTGTTATTTGTGTTGTAGGTGATGGAGAAATTTGTAGACATTGTGTATTTCTTACATCAAGAAATTGAAGAGGCTTTTGGTGATGCTGGTATGTTTATATATGCATTTAACAAACTTTTTGAAGTTAACTATAAATCAAATAAATTAAGAAATAAGTTACATAGAGATGTGAAGTTGTAAATGGACTTGTGAATTTTCAATTTTATGCACCAAAAGGAAGTTTTTTTTTTTCCAATGTCAAAGTTTTCCCTGAAGAAGATATTTTCAGCACACTCTGTTTCACTACTTCTTTTGTCAATTTGCTGATATGTGTTCTAAAATCATGAGAACTTGATTGCCATTGTCTAGAGGTGGTACAACATCCAAACTTATTATATTTTGCATTCCTTCCATCTTAAGCATGAAACATGAAAGGTTTATGTAGTCAGGTTCGAATTAGAAAATCTAAAGTAGACAAGTCACGAAACCTTGAATATCACTTTATAAGATCCATATTATCCAGTTCCACACTGCTTTGCACCTTTCTAGGTTTATGTACTTAGGTTCCAATCAGAAAATCCAAAGTAGACAAATTGTGAAACCTTTCCAACCTTGGATATCACTATATAAGATCCATATTATTTGTCCTACACTGCTCTGCATCTTTGCTCTGTAAAGGGTTCTTTTCCAGCTTTGCCTATAAGGCTATAACCTCAAAAAACCTAAGTTTCCGGTTTCGGTGCGGGACTGGGCACGGGTACGCTGGTACGGTGATTTTTTTTTTCCTTGGGTACCGTACATTTGGGTACGGCTGTATATATGTGTGTGTGTGTGTGCAAAAAAATTAAAATTAAAAATATACAGAATTGTAAATACATTTGATAGTATGACATAGTATACTTCATCAATCATTAGTCATCAATTCATCATTGAATCATTGATCAATGGTAGTGATAAAGATAAATGCCAATTGATAGTTCAAAATTTCAATATTATGTCATTTATCATATATAAATAAAGTCACGATTCAAATGAAGATCATTACAATTACAAACTTACAATGATAATAGTGGTCTGATGGTAAACCATCTAGTTATTACAATATTGGATTAATGTCAATGTTTATACTGAAATGAATATTTTATAAATCCACTAAATTGACAAGCAACATTTATGAAGTTGATAATGAAATAATACCTTCGAAATTAATTTGAAACCCAAGCTAAAACAGATCACAACTGCTGCAACAAAAAAGGATGATCCTGATTGATATATGGCTCAAACTCAGTATAGGTATGGCCTGAACAAACTAACAAATAAGTTGTATAGAGGTGTTTAGATGCACCAAATCAGTCAATGATAGGTTGCAACCCTCCTAGAAACTTGGATGCTTCTTCTAGAAATTGTTACAGACTATTGCATCATAGGAAATTAACAATTTTTGCACAAGCATATTAATTTTAGTGATTCAAATTAACATTTTCTGCCTGGGAGTGTTTGGGAGCACCCTGGGAGTGCCCAAGAAGGACCCATAGAGAACCCTGGGCTGCCTGGGAACTCCCAGGCGCTCCCCAGGCTGCTTCCATACCCAAACGCTCCAGGAGCAGGCATGGGATCCTTTTTTGAAGAACCCGGTAACATAGCAAAAAACCAATCATTTGGCTTTCTTGAGATTTCACCATATTTTGTTCAAATGTGAGGCCCTTGAGTTATTTCTTGGCTTGTTGGTAGTCCTCAAGAAGATCATGGATACCTAGCACTTGGGTATTGTCTATGGCCCAATTACGTATGTAGGATCTTTACTGCAAAAAGGCCTTGAATGGATTTGCAATATGTTGTATCATACCATTTTTTCCTGTTAAAATGCAATGTAATGTTCCTTTTCAATAATTTTATAAATCTTGTAATTTTTGTGAATTCCTTTCTATGGTATACTAGGACAATAATGAAATGCAAAACAGCAGCAGTAACTACCAATATTAATTATTGAAACTCCATGCACATCAATTGATATTATTATTGCAATAAGCTGATCACTTACAAACTATTGATGTAAACAATAGATTGATATTTATGAAACACTGATGCAAATAGCCAAACCCTAATGCATTATTTAGTCAAAATTATACCAATAATAGATGGAACAACAGAATGCTAAATTCACAAGTATATCACCAGGGTACCACAGAAATAAACAGCAGCACAAATAAGATGATTGCTGCGACTAAAATTAGCAATCAATTTGTGTTGCTGTTGAGGATGAAATCTGGTATGATGGCTGCAAAAGGTGATATATGGCTACCATGTATGGCCGAAAGATGGTGCGGCTGGGTGTGCAGATGTATGACAGCCTAACAAAACTGTAAGGTGGCCCTTCAAGCTGTACGATGACCTTACAACAGTAATTACAATTGCTGCGCAGCATCCAATACAAAGGAAATGATACAACAACAATGACTTGATTTGAAACTTGTATTTTAGTTATCAATCCTTCAAAATGCTTCTTTACCAAATTGGAATTGGAATTAACTGCAATCGTCAGCTCAAACATGATTCTTGGATGAAATCACTCTAGAGGACAAGAGGGTTTTTGTCTCCCAATCCTTATTGGAAACCAAGAGATTTATCATCCTATGAATTCCCACACTCCAAGGTTTTTCATCCTCAAGTGCAATAGATGAATATAGATGTTCAAGTTATGAGAATAGGGTTTTGATTTCATAAACTAATGTATGATCTCCTTTAAGTGATTGACTCTCTTTTATAGACTCCATTTTGGCACCTTTTATTTTTTCCTACAAAAGTGCCCACTAAAAAACATTTAATATATATTACATAAGGCCTTATTATGTCCCATTTAGAAAGCCCACTTTATTATACAATATTTTAAAATAATATTTTAGTCTTTATTGTAAGATTTGTTGTTGTTGCACTTTATAGTCACATTTGATATGAAATTCTTGCAATATAGTATAGTGCTTGACAAGGAGTCAAGGTGGGTGATCAAACAATGTGTCAACATCTTTAGTTGCCATCAAATCATTCCAAATTACATTTTGTGGTACTTGATTTCATTTAGATTCTTCACAAACATGTTCCTGTACAAATTGATTCCACAAATCCTTAAACTCTCTTGCGAGATTGTTTACTGATTCTTGGTTTGTTTCAACCACTGTTTAAAAACTTGGCGAGTAGTTGCTAGAAGATATTGCTGCCAAGTAATAGTGTCAAAAACTTGGCGCTGAGTTTTTAGAAAAATCCAGTGTTCTTCTTTAGTAAAACATGCCAAAAATTGCCTACCATCGCCAAAATTATGTTTTAGAAAAACTCAACCAGAATTTTGAGTTGAAAAGTGCTGCAATTTTTTTTCATTCATTTTTTTGTGACTGTTAGCATTTAATTAGCACCTCTAAAGTGCTGATTGTAAACGTTCAACTATTACAAATGTTTTGCAACACTTCTTTGTTATTTAAAGAGGAGAAGTCCCTCTCTGCTGATTTATGTGTAAGTGAAAGGTATGGAGCAAGTAAACTATAATCCTATATTTTTTACTCAGCGGTAGGACACAAGGGTGCATAAACACAAGTGCACCGCAGCTAAGCTTTTTCTCTGGTTTCGGCAGATGTTAACTATGACTAAAAATTGGCTTTTAATCTATCCTATATCCTCAAGGTCAACAAAGCATGAGGGCGTAGGAGCGGGAATGGATGGTTTGATCGTCGAATTGCTCTCTCAGGATGCATCTGAAGGCTCTGAACTCCCAGATCCATACTGAAATAGAACTCCCACAAGCAATCCTTACGGTAACTTATACCTCAAGATTCTCAAGGAGGTATCAACACCTTTCCGAGGTGTAGGCTCAAAAGTAAGTTACGAGAAACAACAAAGATACGATAATCTTATCTCCTAAATTCCCAAGGAGGCACCAAGGCCTTTCCGAGGTGTAGATTGAAAACAAACTATTAAACACAACACACAATGATAAAACCTTGAGACTTTTGGATCAAAAGCATGGTAACTCTCTTGATTTATAATCTCAATACTTCACCAAAGAATACACGTTGGGACAACAGCTTATCTTGAAGAGACACTCACACATGTTGCGATCAAACCAATGATACATGAACAAAGATTGGACACACCTATATGAGTAGAGAGAGCAATTTGTACTTAGTGCTTAACTACAACAAATACGATCCAAGAACATATACTAAGTGAACAATATGAAGGAAAAATTGCTCAGCGTTTTGCTGCCGTGAAGTAAAGTTTAACAAATAATGAGCCTAAGGATCTTATTTATAGAACTCAAAGGAGTAGGCAACCCTAAAATCTCCTTGAGTTAACAATGAGTTCTTGCCAATCAATTAGCAAGATTTATTCCTATGAAAGGGGAACAAACAGTTAACTGGAAATCTACTTCAGTTAATCGAAACTAAACAAAGAGTCAACTGGAAACTACTTCAGTTGACTAAAACTAAACTAAAGATGAACTTTAATGTAAAGTATACCTCCAAAATAGACATCCACGTCTAGTGAAGATCTGAGATCCACAAATTATGGAAGTCAATTAAACATCCTTAATTAGTGGGATTTGACAATACATGATTTGTGGGATGTGGAGTTAACTTGGAAAGTGGCATCAAGTTAACTCCAATTACATTTAATGTCTTTTTTGAGTTGACTTGGAAAGAGGCATCAAGTCAACTTCAAGTATCATAAATGCCATTTGGAGGGTAGGACGTCCCAACTAGGTGTCTGACACGTCATCTTGAGTCAACAACTCCTTTGACTAGTTGTTGACTTTTTCTGCCTCTTGCAAACTACTTTTGATATTTGATCTTTTTTGTAGCTACGCCATCCAGCCTTGTTGACATGGAATGTGGAAGGTAGTGTGGTAGTAACCAGTGGCGGCTCTGTGTTTGGAATGACTACCTTCTGTATTTGGCTATGGTGTGAACGGTGATGTCATTAACGCCTTCCAAGGCATCCAATCTTGACTACGGACTTTTCTTGATGTATGTCCGTGTCAAGTGTTTTTAGAAATTTGCGAAGTAGGACCACTTTGGTCTTGATTTCAATTTGAGAGCACTATATTCTGAAAAAATCGATCGTTGACTATAAACACGGATATTTTCAGACAACTATAACGCCTAAAAATAGCCACTTGCTGAGAAGTATTTTTCCGGAAAAAATCTGGCACATGGGTTTTGTTCGTGCTTCAATGCTGAACAAATCTAGTTCTTTAGATTTTTTATTCTGAGGCTTTTCCAGAAAAATCCCTAAAAATAGGGGCAGCAAGTTTGTTGATTCTAGAGAATTTGAAGAGATGGGTTTCACTAGAAAATTATGCTGATCATACCCAGTTGGCCAAATCTGTGATAGCCTGTTGTTTTCTGTGACATGCAAGAAATTTAAGACAGAAGAGAGGAAGTAGACAAGAGGAAGATTGGAAGTTATTGTTGCTTTCTTGGAAAAAATATTCTGCTGGATGCAACCTCTGTGAAGACAAACTTTACCTGTCATTGATCTTCGAAAAATCATGAAAAATGATTGAAAAACCTTCTTCAAATCTTGAAAAATGTCCTTGGAGAGCTTATTGTTGTTCAAACCCTCAACTTGCAAAAAGAAATGAGTATAATGGACGTTTAGGCTTTGATCATATAGAGATTTGTGCTTGAATCCATGAAGTTTGGGAGCCTAACTCATGATCTAAAGCTGATTTGGCTTGATCTGGAGTTCAAAAGGTAGGTATCAATTGATCGTGGGGTGAATTGGCCAAGTTTGCCTCCAAAATATCTCATTTGGTCAACAAAACATGCATTTGACCTTTTTGGGCATCCCTTTTGAGTTTGAGGCCTTTTTTCATCATTTTTTATGTTGAATGATCTCTGTTTGATCCAGCGTTCCAAGTTGATCGGTCGACCCCGAGAAGTTGCTGATAGATTCGCTGAGTAGTTGAATCCTTGCTGAAGAACTGTTCCTGGGAGACACAACTCCAGAAAACTGAGTTTGGAGCTCCAAAAGGATGGGCACCTTTCCCAAGGAGGGGCGCTTTTGGCCTTGCCTTAGCCAATTTTGATGTCTTCCCTTCAACTTCTTCATTCGGACCTCCCGTGCTTCGGTTTGAAATTCCCACTGATCGGTAAATTGGACAATCTTGCTTGATATCTCATCAGGTGGCCAAATCAGTCCTGCAAAGGACGACTGGTGTTTCAGATCATGGAAGGCAGTTTAGGGTCCTTTAAAGCAAGGGCGCCCCTAGCTGAAAAGGGCGCTTTTGCCTTTTTGCTCAGTGATATTTATGCTTAAAACTACTCCAGTTTGGTCTTCATAATCAGGTGATTGACTTGTCAGATTCTCGTGCTTACAGTTCTGTTGTTGAGATTGACCCAAACGGTGAAGGTCATCCTAGGGAAGCCTTTGTCATTTGACATCATTTGGAGGCCCAAAATAAAGGGCGCCTTTCTCTAGAAAGGGCTCTTTTTGCATCATGCCTTAGCACGTTTTTTAATGCTTTGCTTTCAGTCTCTTTCTGGGATGTTTACCACTTGATTGCTTCCACTTGCTGCCTGGCAAACCCGAACATGTTGTTGATTTGACTGAGAGGCTGGGACTAAGCTAAACAAGTTCCTTACACACAATAGCTGCTAACGAGGTTATCAGGTACCTCAAAAGGAAGGGCGCCCCTGGCCAGCAGGGGCGCTTTTAGCTTGTAACTTACTGATTAAACCTTCATTTGGCATGTTTAGTCAATCAACCACTGCAATTGCTTGACTCATCCCGTAGCTTGGCTAATAGATTCGTTGTCGTGCTGAAACGGAATCGAAGAGACCTCACGAAGGCGTGAATTTCCTGAAACTAACATCTAGACCACCTCATTCAAGGGCGCCTTTGCTTGAAAAGGGCTCTTTTTTCAATGTTGGATCATCATTTTTGTTGTCTTCATCAACTGCCTCTTTTCACTTTGCTGATGTTTGTCGGCGATCGCTTCATCAAACAATCTTGCTGATTGTTATGTTGTTGAGTCAGCAGGAGAACACAGAGGATGACTGCCTTGGATGAATCAAGTGATTGCATTTGGCCCTTGAGAATCAAGGGTGCCCCTCTCTAAAAAGGGCTCTTTTTGCATCATGGACTGATTTCTCCTTCGTAACGTTTCCAGAATTAGTCAAATTTTGGCCTTTTCCAGTTTTGAGAATCTCCTTTGTCCAACAACATCCTTTTTATCTTTTGTCGTTTTTTTGGATGTCTCTTTATAACAGCATGTTCGCACTCTGTTGACATTTGTCGGTGATCACTTTATCAGATGATCTCGCTGAATGTTTCGTTGTCGAGCCAACAGGAGAACGTCGAGGATGACTGCCTTGTATGAATCTGGTGACTACATTTGGCCCCTAAGATTCATGGGTGCCCTTCTCTAAAAAGGGCTCTTTTTGCACATTTTGAACTGACTTCTCCTTGGTAGCATTTCCAGAGTTAGTTAAATTTCGATCTTTTTCAGTTTCAAAAATTTCCTCTGTCAAAGATCACCATTTTTGTCCTTTTTTGCCGTGGTTGCGTCGTTGAAGTTTTTGAAGCTTAGCTTTCAGCACCTGGTATTGGCCAATCTGCCATTAATGGCTGTAGAGCTCCTAACTTTGTTCCTGAAAAACAAAAATAGACCCACTAGAGTAAAACATGTCTTTCAATGATTCTGACTTGACCAGTGTGATCGTGAAGTCGTTTAATCCTATCAAAATCATTTTCAATCATTTTCGGGAAGGTCCTATTTTCAGGGGTTTCCCTGAAAATAGGGGCGTGAAACCCTAATTTTCAATTTTTTCAGAATTTTGCACGTGTTCCTTGACAAAAACCCACAAAGACTTTATGTTTGTTTTGACCTAAAACAGACTTTTGACGGCATTTTAACATGATTTAGCTCAATTTATACAAAATGCCAAAAATTAATTTTGGGTACAACAGTGACAATTGGCAAACCCAATGGATGGTGAAAGTAGGGCATGATTTCAGACTGCTAAGGAACGTTTTCCATAAATTTAGTAATATGCATGCTTTTAAAGAATATTTTTAAAATTAATGTATTTTTTAATGTTCGATAAATTTGCCAAGTTATTGCTGAGCTTTTCCTCAAGTATTTACCAAGTCTTGAGTTTTTTTATTTTTTTGGGTCAGCTGAGTAATTGCCAAGTCCGAGTCTTTGAACTATGGTTTCAACTACTTCAATTGGCCAACTCATTTATGCTGCCATCTTCCTAGTGTTATCGTCAATAGGTATAGATGACCCAAGTTTTCTACAGTAATGATGCCAAAAGGTTTGCTACTAAATTTTGAACCATTATGTACTAGTAATTGGAATGATAATAAAAGTAAAAATGAACACCATGAACATGGAATAAGTATATATTTCATATGGGTAGTGTCTATACAATTGTTTGGTATACAAAGGATCAAAGGAACAACATTCCCTTCCTAACATAAGACATTCTTTTTAATGACAAGGCTTACAGTTATTGGTTACACAACCATCGACAACTGAATCACAAGAAGTTACATCACTACCTAATGCCAACAAAATATGAGGAGTCCTCATATCCCAGAATGCCCTTGTCTTGGAAGCTATAGGAAACGCTGCAAAATTATTTCCATTTTGTACAGAATATAAAAATCTTAATAAATTTAAGAGTCAAGACATGTAAGGAAAATCACCTTTATTTCCTGTTTAAGTTTTCAGCTGCATCAGACAAGGTATGGCCTCAAATTGAGCTTGTTTTTGTCTTCCTGGGAAACAATGAACTTCTGGGGAAAATCAACTGTTGTCATGAGAAAATGAGATTCCCTGAGAGAAAATAATATTCATATTCATATTTCCAACCTGGAAATGAAAATAAATATCCAACTGGTCAGTGCCTCTGTTGATTAAACCACTTCTAGTGTTGAAGCTTTTTGATGAAGATCTAACTGGATCTAGTGACATCATAACAACTGCCTTCGTTGTGCATTACTTAGGTAATGAACAATCAAGGCATGTTTATTATAAATGTTCTAAGATTTTTGTATGTTTCTTAACAATTTCTCACAGTTGATACACAAATAACAATGAAACTTCAGTCCAGAAAAAGTCATTGCATTCTTTTAAAGTCTGTAAAAATTTGATATTGAATATTGCAAATGCACTTGTTTAATCACTCCTTGTAAGCCTTTGCAACCTATAAGAGAGCCTCCAGGAAAGTGTATAAGAAAAGAAGCACCAGCAACAATAAGCAGGATCACATCCCGGTAGAAGAAGATGAAGGTGCCATCCCCACTGTTCCTACTTCAAAGGGTGAAGAGTTTATAGAAATAGATGTAACCCACAAGTCTCTATATTGTCCAAAAAGACAGGTAGATTCTCAATCTCTCTTTCAGCTTTCACATGTGTTCCAAAACTATTGTTAGAAGAATTTTCACACAAGCTTATATTCCCTGAGTATTTACGTTTGTACAAGTGGATACTCCTACAGTATTTTCACATAAGCTGAGAGTCTCTCAGTATTAGGAGTATCTGCAACAGCATTTACGTTCTTCTATTGAATCTCAAAGTTAAAACCTAGAGTTATTTTTGAAATAGTTATATATACAGTAAAGTTATGCATACATATCACATATTGAATATATAAAAGAGTATAGAATAGGTAGTTGAATAGGTGGTAGAGAGTTTATAAATATACATAATAAATGATGGTAGCTAGGGATTTATCCATACAAGTAGCTCTTCATCAATATTACTGTTTGTCATTCTCAGTACATATTTGTTTTTCGGCCATTCAAGCTTTTTTGTGATAAGAAATAAGATATTGTCTTTACTCTTGACAACGAAGTTCTGTTATCCAATCAAGTATTGCATTTATTTAGAGCACGCATAAGAGCCAACATTTCCTTTTCATAGCTGGATAATTATCCCTGCCAATCAATATCTACTATTATGGGCAATTGGCCATCAAATTTGTAATGGGTAATCCCTTGTGCTGACACATGATGGCATCACTCTCATCTACAAAATGCTATGGCAATAATAAGGATGCTAGTTGTCAAAACCACCTTAATTTACTGGATGGAGCTTGTATCTGATTGGTCCATAGGAATTGATTTTTCTTTGTAAGATGAGCAAGGGGCATTATAAAACTATTAAATGCTTTTATGACTCTTAATAAAAATACTGTATCCCACGAAACCCCCTCAACTAAGTTGCATTCTATGGAGAGGGCTTGGATCTTATTTGTAGGTTGTCTTAAACTCCATCTTTTCTGTTAATGTACCCTGGATACACATGCTAGGTTAAATATAAATGCTTTTAATTCTCTAGCAAATAGGGAGTCAGCTGAATGAGGTCCGTTACATCTCTTAAATTGTTCAATTGCTCCCCCATATGTTCTTTGAAGATGAGAATATCATCAAAGGACACCGGTATAAATTTACTAAATTGTGATGTGACCATTGGATTGGCTATGATGGGTTCAAAATTGCAAGCAAATTGTCACTTGACCTTATCTTCTTCTAGTAATTTCATATAGTTGCTGTAAAGGAGATTGCGTCTGAGAAGATTCAGTGGAGTCTATTGTGTGCATGCTAGGTTCTGTATTTCGTGACGAATAAGACATCCTATTTCTTATTTGTTTCTTTTGGAAATGTTTCCAAGGATTGAAGTTATAATATTTTTGAGATAAAATTTCTGTTCTAGTTATGAATATCAACTCCATGCTGTGTTCTTTTTTTAGGAGTAGAGTATGTTGTTGAATCTGGCATGCATTTGGTTTCTCTAATTTATTTATTTGTATTTATGAAGAAGCTATTGGAATTGAGCACCCTGTGAGAAAAACTGGTTCAATTGGAAGTCAACAGAGGTTGGGTAAAGCCGGGCTTTCTTTACACTATGCAAATATCATCAACCAAATTGATAGAATGGTAAGTGCAAATAATAATTTCCTCTTTGTTTTTCAGGTCTCTTTTCCAATAAGTGCCATTTAAAGCTGCTTTTCTTGCGTTAATTTTAATCTCTTCTGCTTTGCAAGGAACCTGTGTGCACTTCTTGTAATCTTGTATCTACAATTTTCATGCCTGTAGATTTGCATAGCAGTTTGATGTTTCTTGAGTGGTCTTTCAGCGAGCTAATTTTTGTTTTGCTTGATGAGAATGCTTATTGTATGAATATGGACAATTTTAATACTCCTGAACTGGTGTAGAAATTGTTGGACACTGAAAAATTTTCTTCATAGAGATTTTAAGACAATGAGAATTTGTCAAGTTCATATTCTGCTATCCATACTTTTGGACCTAAGCTTTTGGTTGACAAAATTTTCTCTCTTCTCTTGCTATCTCATCTTGATGATGGATCATGGAGTGTGATTTGAAATGTTGATGAAGAAAAATGTTTACATGGTCTAATCCAGAAGTTTCCAAGCTAACATTATGGACTGAAATATTTTTATCTTTAAATTTGGCTGATAAGTTAATTATTATTCTGTGGATTACCCAATATTGACTGTTGCATATACACTGAAGGGAAAAAGTATTTTGGTAACTAACATGATCATATTGACTACTCATGGAAAATAGTCATCATGATTATGGCATAAGTATTTGAAAGAAAACTTCCATTTAGTGAAAATCCAACAAAACTAAAATGCTAAATAATATTACACTATGGTAGCATGCAATTACAACAAAAATGTTGGGTTGTGATAAATCCCATGTTGATGTAAACTGTGAAACAAGAAAGGCTTATAAGGAACACCCTCCCCTAAAACCTTTGTGAGTGGGAAAATAGGTTAGAGGGTGATAAGTTCAAAGTAGTGGAGCTTTTTATTGTTCCTCCTAACAATTGTTTAGATTATTTTTATTTTGACTTGGTGTTGCTCAAGGCTCAAACACTTGAACCCTTTTATTAGATGTCCTAGTTTGAACCCCAACCATGAATCTCTATATGCCAACCCTAGCATGTATTGCCACAATAGCTGCATTAAGAATAGATGTGGTCCTGTTGACTTGGGAATTCCCTAACCATAGACAAGAGTAAACATGTGGTCAAATAGATTAAATGTTGTGCCTGGATGTTGGAAACAAGTTTCAAGTGTGTTAGCACCAATGTTGTTACCCCTATGAAACCTTGCCAAGAAAATATTTGTAACCTTAGACCAGGTCTTGCCTATCATTTTATCAAATATTAACTGAATTCCTTCCTTGTCAAATTGTAAAGTTGTCTTTTTTTACTAGTTTTTCAGCTAACTTTCTTGTAGGTTTTTCAAGGTTGTATGACTACTCTAGCACTCCATCCAAATGATACATTGGTACAAGGCGAATCAAGGACAATTCTTGAAAGAACTCATCCTCAAAATGGTAGAAAGCTTGTTGAATTATGCCAGGAAGGAAATCAACTTGAAAATTTAAATAAAAGGAAAGTTGTAGTTAGTGTACAATGGCTTCATTATATTTTGCTAATATGGTTGTTTCCAACTATGTATTAATTCTTTGCCAACTTTTAGGTAGTCATAGGAATCAATTGGTATCTGGTTGTGTTTTGCTTGGCAACCGTTGGGTTCTTTAATTAAGCTTTGCATAGTAAGGGAAAGGAGTTTGATCCTTGGCTGATCATTTTTGGTCTACTTTTGTAAGAACTTCATTTGTGAATGAAGATATATTTTTCTATTCTACCTATTCATTATTTCAAATACGTTTTTTAATCAAAAAGAAGCATAAACATTTGGCATCGTTGCCTTAAAGGAATGGCAGACATAGTATGTTCAGAGCCATAGCAGTAAATAATGAAATCTTTACCAAAATCGGGATAGACTAACATGGGGGCATTGGCAATTTCCTCTTTGATATCATCAAAAGCTTGCCTTCCAGCATCACTCCATTTGAAACCTTGATTTTCCTTCATCATATCAGCCATATACCTAGTAATTTCTGAAAAATCAAGAACAAACTTCCTCATAAAATTTACTTGTCCAAAGAAAGACTTCACACAGGTCTTGTTGGAAGGAAAACTTAGTTGATGGATAGCTTTGATTCTCTCAGGATCAATCCTAATCCTTTCTTTAGACACGATATGTCCCAGAAGCTTGCCTTTAATGACACCAAAAGTTGATTTCTTGGGATTAAGAGAGATACCATGTTCTCTACACCTCTACAAGATTCTCTCTAGATCCCTCAAATGATTCTCTCTTTTCTTCGAGAATAGGGTCAAGTCATCCAAGTAAATGAGTATGATTTTGTTCCTTAGGTCACCAAAAGACAGATCCATGGCTCTCTGAAACATAGCCCCAATTATTAACCCGAAAGGCAACTAACTGTAAGTGAATGTACCCCAAGGGGTTCTGAAGGCAGTCTTATGTTGGTCTTCTTTAGCTACATTGATTTGGTTGTATCCTAAAAACCCATCCAACATGGACATCATGTGACCTTGTCACCATCTATAGCACATGATCCCATCACGAGTAAGAGGTAATTGTTCTTCAAGGAGGATTGGTTCAAATTCTTGAAGTCTGCACATATTCTGATTTCCCCGTTCTTCCTGCGGACTGGGACAATGTTTGCTACCCAAGTAGAATGATGCATGGGGTAGATGATTTGGGCTTTTAACATCTTATCAACCTCTCGAAAGATGGTGTCTGTGACTTTAGGATTATAATTCCTCTGTTTCTGCCTAAAAGATGATGTCCCAAGTTTAAGAGGTATGTGATGCTGCAACTACCCATTCATGAAATTCTTCAAGTCATCATAACACCAGGCGAAGACATCCTTGTATTAACCAATAGCCGAATCAACTTGGTCTGTAATGTCCCCTTTTTGGTCCTAAGCTTTCTAGTGACCATTAGCCTATTTTCGAAGTCCTGTAGGCTACTTAAAGGCATTTTTAGGGTTTGCAAGATTCTTGGAGGTTTCTCGTTTGTTTTTCAGGAGGTTATTGCAAGAGTTTTTCAAAGAGTTTTTTGGGTCTTTTTGGGTTTTCTGAGATCCTTGGTGGGCAGTCATTGCTATTTTTAGCAATCAACAATGTCTATTTTAGTACTTACTATTTTTAGTAAGTCACAACTATGTCTCAGAATGTGCTTATTTTGAGTTTGGACATACTATTTTTAGCAGTATGCTATTTTTAGTAAGTGCTATTTCTGGCAGTGGTCTTGGCAGCAGTTCAGTGCAGGATTTCCATTTCTGGCAGTGGTGGCAATTTCAATTGATGGTGTCTTGATATTTCTGGCAATTGGCTTCTCCATCATCCTTAGAGTTCGAGCCCCTTGGAGCCCCACTCCTAGCAAGTGACAACTTAAGTTATTTAAAAAAAAAAATTAGAGGCATGACTTAAGTGCATGCCTAGGAAAGGGACTTAAGAGAAATATTAATTAAATATTTTATTTCTCCAAAGTGTGGCATCCACTTTTGGAGGGAAAGAGCATTCAAACTTCTAGGTCTAAAAACCTATTTATACGACCTCATTTTCTTTCATTTGGATATGCTAACTTAAGATAATGAAGTGTTGCCGGAATGCAGAGAGAACTCTTTGGGATTTGAGGACAAAATCCCTCTAAGTCGACTTTAGTTTCGAGGTTGCAAGATGTCTATTAGCTAAATAGTGCTGTAGCTCCATTGTAGGGGTTGCAGTTGAGCACATAATGGTGATGGCTTCTTTGGTTCTTTCAGTTTTTGCTTGTTATGATGTCTTCTAGATATGTTTGGTGTGCAGTGTTGGTTTGCAGCATTGTAGGGGCTTTTTGTAGTGAGTTTTCAGTTTTGGGTGTTGCTGGTTTGTGCCCTTTCCATAGCCCAGCGGATCACCTTTTCATTCATGCTGAACAAAGAGCTGGATATCTTTTTGTGGGTGTTGGTTTATTGTCTTCCTTGTACTTGGGTGCCCCTTTGCTCAAGTTTTGAGGTTTTTTGATTGAGATTTGGTTTTTTCCTTGCCGATTGCCCACCTAGGGAGGCCGTACATCCTTTGCTGGGAGGTGTTTTGGAGAATATTGCTGCTGACCAGACTTGTTTGGGGCTGCTTACAAGCTCATATTGGATGCCTAGCCTTGCCTTAACTTTTGCAAGTGGTTTGGAGTGATTCTATGAGGTATTGAAGAAGTTATGGTCATTTTATGATGGCTGGTTGGTGTTTTTAAGCCTGCTGTTTGTGCATATCAGATTGCTGCCCTGTGTATCAGACCTGTAGCAACAACTTGTTTGACCTTCCATTGACCATTGGAGGCCCTTTCATCGAGGTATTATTGTTATGGTTTGTGGGGGGTGTTCTTATACTTTCCAAGGGGGCTTATACTTCATATTTCTATCATTTTCATTCCATAACAGCAGCATATGATGGACTGATGTGTTTTATGATGAGCTTAATGGAACACCATTGGTAGTACCATTGGTGAATGCTCCTATAATTGTCTTTGATACTCACCTCACTGAACAAGTGGTGCTCTTGCTGAATAAGTGGTTGAGCTTTCCTTTATGTTACTTGCTATTCCCTCTGAATAAGTGGTCGAGTTCTTTATTTACTTTCTGTTATGCCCACTGAACAAGTGGAGGACTTGTGTGATTGGTCAGTATGTTGCCAAGTGTTATTTACTTAATTGTACTTCCCGCTGAATAAGCAAATGCTTTACTTTCATGCACTTGGTTTGATTACTCACCCCACTGAAGAAGTGCTAGCATAGTGAATTTCAAAATTTGTAAGCCTTCTCATTATATGCTCTCACTTTGCCCACATCGAGATCTCGGTGATTAGAAAGTGGAAGGTGTTTACTTTCAGTAGGCTTGATTTACAATTCTATATGATCCCCTTCTTACCGTATGCTCTCACCTTGCCCACATCGAGATCTGGGTGATCAAAAAGTGAAAGGGTTGATTATTCAGTTGCTTATCATTGCAGTTTAGCTAACGCTAACGGTTGAAGTTTTTGAAAAAATTGGGGTGGTTATTATAGTGGTATCAGAGCTGGTCATCCTGCTAGCTTGTGCTTCTGACACATGCCTTGCAACTATAATCATTTATGAGTTGAAGAGAAAGAAGGTATTATGATAGAGAACAAAAGAAAAATTAGCGTCAATCTCCACCAATTCCAACAGAAGAAACAGTTTCAAGGATTCTTGGGATCCATTCGGATTCTTCTAGAGACAGTGACAATTCAGTTGAAGTTATGGCAGACAAGGGGAATGCACTAGGCCAACCCGGAAATGCAGATGATAGAACAGAGAGAAATTTTGACACTATGTTGGATATGATGTTGCAGTTGTTGGCAAAGATGAATCAAGGTATTCATCAAGTTAACCAAGTGCCACAAGGTGAAACTAGCTCCAACAACCAGACAAACAATGGTGGACACACTACTACAGTAGTTTCGGGGTATGTTCCTAGACCATTCCAACCCACATTCACTTGTAGGGAGGAGCCTCAGGGTGCTCTAGAGGAGCAAGTGCCTTTAGTGGATGAATTGAGGACAACCTATATGGAGTATGTTTCCCTACCAGCTGAGATTCGTGAGTTATTGACCTTGGATCAATACGTCCAACAACAAAAGGAAAAGGGTGGAAGCATGGAGAACAGAGGACCACTAGTGC
>VDFB02324076.1:0-55797 GCA_007258455.2 Sequoia sempervirens | reverse complement strand
AAATTACAACACTACAAGCCAACATCATACCTAGGAGAATAAAATCCCACCAGAAATTTGAATTAATTTTTATTTTGGGCCACGTGGGACTCATTTTCCCAAGGTGGAAAATGAGTCCCACCAGGCTTAATTTTTGGGACCAATTTTAAAAATGCTTAGAAATGTGTGAAACTAGGTTCGAGACGAAAAGATCTTGACATCTATGAAATTATTTACTATCACTGCAACGAGACACAATGTCCTCTATAAATATTACTTTTCTCTTATTAACCAAACTCTTTCTAATACAAGAAAAAAGAGTGGAAGAGCTTGAGAACATTGAAAAATTACAATTGGCGGACTTCAAGATATGATGGCTACCACCATGGCAACCATTTTATAGTGATCAATTTCATCAAACAAGACTTCGACCTTCACACCTAAATTTCTAAAGAGTCAGTATTAAATGATATGTTTGAAGATAAGACACCATCAATTAAAAATAAGGCTTGGTCAAAAAAGTGAAAGGACCCAACTTTCTTTAAAATAAGACTTTGACATAAAAAAATGAATGGTCGAAGGTATATGGAGAAGGTAAGAATGAATAAGAAATAAAAAAGCTACTAGGAGTGTCTTAGTGTAGGGAATATACAAGGAAGATATGTAAAATTATGTGTTGAGTAGTTAGATATTTAGAATGATAAATAGTTTTAAATTAATCTAAAAAATTATTTAAGTTTTAATAGAAAATATATGTATAAAATTTTAAAAATTGGTTGTTAATTTGTTATAGAATAGGTTTTTCAAAAGGTTTTGTAATTTTTATTATAAGAATATTATAATTATAAGGATAATGGAATAATTTTGAATTAATTATAACATATAATATTAAATAATACACTACATACTTCACTTAATAATCAAATAGATGGAAATCACAATCATATACTATATGATAATGCTAGGGAAAATTTGATTAGTATAAAAATTATCTCATATATCACTTGTACAAAAATGAGTAAAATTTTCTAACTTAGCTCTAACAATTGATTTTAAAATAATAAAAAATACACCAAATACATTGTAAGAATGGTCTTGCACATGTGTTGATTGAGCACAAATAGGTTACCCATCAAGCTCAACATGTCTTCTAGTATAACCTATAAAAATGATTAGTATAGCCTAAATTATTTTGATACTATGTTAGAAATTAGGATCTTAGGATACTAATCATTATAAAAAAAAATGAAAATAATACAAGCACAGATTTTACACATTACACAAGATATATAGGGGAAAACCCTTTCAGCTAAAAAACTCCATAAACATCATTTTATTAAAAGACTTACAATAATGGTCTATTATAACATAGACTAAACCTAAGGAACACTTCTTCATACTTCCACATGGCTAATAATACCTCATGTGCATAGTGAATGAATTCACTATCAATCTCCAAATTCTTCACATCTCAAATGAGAAGGAGCCTCCTTAAATATAGGAGAAAGTGTGGCATAATACCTTAAGGGGTATTAGTCACACTTATTCAAAATAACTATTCATAAATAGCTATTAGACTATAATTATTTCAAATGGGATATGCTTAATAAAGCATATAATATATAAGGTATCATAACCTTATAACATTATATAAATGTTATAAGGGTATGACCTGTTGAGGTGCCAAGTTGACCCACAACATGCAGGTAAGATAAAAGTAAAAGTATCTCACCTCTCTTGAAAGAGACAATCAGTAATCAAACTGATCACCTCCCAAGGTCTTTGATGTTGGTTCACAACATTGTTGTTTCACGAAGTGGTCAATATGGCTATAATATTCAAGGGGTCTGCTAGTTTTAAGCTTTTGGATTGTTGCAAGATCAAACATCTATCTAAACCTACTTTAACCGGGGGTTTTAAAGAAATAGAAAAAGATAGATCAAGGTTTTAAAACTATAAAGAATGTTGATTCATTCAACTAATCGGACTTGTTTCCAAGGAATTCCTAAACTAGAACTGCAAAATAAAATTAACCTGTAATTCATACAAAGTTTCATTCATTCATAGTGCAAACTTTAATAGTAGATTGCAAATCATCATGCAAACAAAACATAAGATAAAATTTCATTCCTTGAAAGATTTTCAAATCAAATGATTAACCCAAAATGAATACCATTCTAGAGCATAATGTAAAGTAGGTTTAAGTCTGTTGCTCCTACTGTCAATGAAATAGATAAGCAACATTTACAAATCTAGCAAGATCGCCAGTGTACAGAAAATCCATGTCTTCAGATTATCTCCATCTATGCTAAGAAAATCAGGAAGATACATCAACTCCTCCTGCTGAACTATAAAAAAAATGTCTAACTTACTTAAGAAAACCCTAACTTGCTTTTTCTAACCTTTGTTCTCTACCTTCTAAATCTTCCAGCTTGCTAACTAATCCGCTAGCTTTCCTTCTAATTTTTCTAACTTGTCTAACTCTTCTCTAAAACTTACTCTCTAACTTTTTTAACCTACCTCTAACTCTACAAAAGAGGCAAAATGCCATATTTATAAAATGCGTTAGATGCATCGGCCCAGTTTAGCATTTACAATTAGTCAGTCACAAAACAAGTCAGCCCTAGAAGAATTAAAAACAAAGTCAAATGTGCATTAAATGCAAGGGCACCGACCAGAGGCAAGAAATAGACCAAAACGCATGAAGAAGAGGCAGAGTGAAATAATGAGGAAGCATGACTTTTGATGCAGCTTTGCATTAACTGCTTCCCCCACTTCATCCATACCTTTTTCCATTCTGGCCTTAGTCATCAATAAAATCCTCTGCAAGCCATCCATAAGTGGCATAGGTGAAACCCTAGTTCGCCATTTAATAGCATTGATATTATTCTTTAGATTTGTCCCATCGTATTGTCCCAGTCTCTCTTCTTGGATTGATATTCATTAATGACTGCACTACAGGTCGGTGCATCACCCAACTGGTGCCCAGCTACTGCATCCCATCATAGCCTTAGTCCTTTGTAGCAGGGTGTTCATATTTGAATCTGAAACCTCGAACTAGACTGATCTCATCTTGCCCTCAGGAATCCTACTCTTTTTGTCCAGCTTCATTTTTCTGCCTCAGTGATGGAGGATCCCTTTATGTCTCTCTTAGCCTTTCCAATCGTTGCCTTGCTAGACTCAGCCTGCATTCATCAAACACCAATGTGAGAATCCAATTGTTGACAATATTTCATCAAAGTGTTAGCTCAAAATCATGATAAAACTATTAAATCAACCCTTAAGCATCAAAACTAAGAAGTTCAAGATTTTGAGCTAACCTGGGAAAACCAATCTGGAAAGAATTTCAAAAAATTTTGAACTAGGTGGATTCTCTCGATGAAGCACCAATGTCAACAATAGATTACTAAAATGAACAAAAGCAGCATACAACAGTGAAATTAACCTAATTAAAGCATGGAAACATAAGAATTTATCATTAGAATCATCCATTTCACCAAATTTCCTCGTTCCACAGCACCTCCCAGAAAATTCAAAAAAATCTAGTTGAACCAGATTTCTACAAAAAGGGAAAAACTCCAAACACTAGTACATTTCTGAAAAACTAAAGGAAATTGGGAAAATCCGGTCAGAAAGGAAAGTCCCGAAGTTAGGGAAAAACCCAAAGATTGGCGTGACCTTTGGTTTGTCAGAATGAAACCTATATCTCACGGTAACGATAGATGTCTCACCAATGGAGTTGTTCTAGATGCATATCACCATGACTGTCATCGACAAAATGTTTGGAAGTCATCGGTGAGACGAGTGAGTTCGGAGTGATCCCTACCGACAACGTTTGTCTTGCCGACGGGTTCTGTGATCAGACACTTTGGCATCGGGGAGACACGATTTAGTGTCTCACCGACCTGCGATACAGTTGAACGTTTTGACCGAATGGACTAGGGAAAAATACCAAATAAGCATTGAGAATCCTCAAACCCTAAACGCAACCCTAGTTTAATGTATTCAATCATCAATCATGCAGAGTCTAGCTCCCAGACGGATTTAAACCACAAAGCCTCAAAAAAAATAGCAACTTGAGAGTCAGGACTGAAACCACATACCATGAATATATCAAATTCAACCACAAATGTAATGAGCTGCTAACTCGGATGACCTAGCGACCAAATCAACTTGAAACACCAGAAATCCATGTACCAGCAAGCAAATCAATAAATTCAAGCTTCAACTCATGCAATCCTAGATGTAAGAACAAATTCACAACAAAGATGAGAGCAAGATATCCCAAATCCCTTTAAATTTGACCTCAAAAATCTTACCCAGGTGCACTAATGGTGCAGACAAGATGAAATGGAGAAATTTGGGAACCCGACAGTGAAACAGAATTTGGAAAAATCTGGACCAGGCGGAATTCCACAAAGTCCAGAAATCTCCAAACTACGGTGTAAAACAGGCCGAGCCGGACTCTGAGCACAATCCAGGAAAATCCAGATGGGGCAGACAATCCCAAACTGGCTCAAATACCCGAACAATAGCAATGAAACTGGAGTTTAAAAGAAAACCGGGAAAATCCAGATGGACCGAAAAATCTTGGACTAGGGTAAAAACCTGAACTTTGCCCAAAACATAAGATTTTCAATATGCAACTTGGGGAAAACACTTGGGCAAGCAAGATAAACATATTAAGCACATGCCAAGGCAAAGCAAAACCTCAAAATCGAAGGGGGCAAAACACAAAGAGCAAAAGAAAAAGAGGGTCCCATTTTAATCAAATTTAAAATGGGGTGGTTATGCAAGGCATAACATGACCCCTAATAACTTTATGTTATAACACATGGAGCCCATTTAAAATTATAGATATGCGAAAATTAGATGTGTCTACTAGAGAAATAAGGAATAATCCCTTGCAAAATGAGCCCAAGAAGCTTTATTCTAGAGAGAGGAAGTTGAATTTTCTTTCCAAAACATGGAAGATAAGATAGAAACCCTGGTTGTTAGTAAAACCAATGAAATCTATACTTTTTTACATTCCCATCCAATCTAGGTGATCAAGGAGGCATGATAGGACATATTTGGAGATTTTCTATATCATATCATTAAGTTTTTTGAGTTTGAGTGAAAAAAGGATGAAGACCACCCACCATGACCAAATATATGATCTATGGATGTGTATACCTTGATATTTTATGCTACTCTAAATGTGTGAATCTAACTAAGAAACATGAAAGGATAAAACACCAAGGACACCTCAAGATTAGCCAAAAGAGAGTTAGAATAAGAAAGGAAATAGATAAACAAAATAGGACAATATCACCTTCCTTGTTGTTGGTTGCTCCTTGATTAGCCTTCGATTTGAATAGCTTGTGTGCTCCTTAAATGGTAGATTGAATGACTAAAATGCAAGATTCTATAGGCAAGATGACTAGCAAAGATGATTAGTTGATTGCAAATGCTTGAGGATTCAAATGGACAGCATGTAGGTATGGAAGTGAAAAGTGTTGAGAATGCAAAATAACAGCATAAGGGTGCTCAAATCTAAAGTGTTGTGGAAATGCCCTTGAGGAGGGGGTATTTATAGAAGAATTTGAATTCTCTAGAGAATTCAAGGGTCAAGATTGCTCCAACAAGGCCAAGATGAAGGGCTATGGTGGGTTGAGAACCCACAAGCCCTCACATCTTGACATGTGGAGGGTGAAATGGACAAGAGGATATGAGGTGGAGATGAGTTGTCAAGAGGGTACATGAGGTGGAGGAAGTACAAGTACCTTGCAAGTACATTGGGAGATGGGAAGAATCTTGGGTGAATAAAAGTGAATTTTAAATTCACAATGATTGGAAGAATCTAGAGGGTAAAAGGTGGGCTCCAAAAAGGTGGGACTTGGTCACATGTGGTGATTGTGACAAGTCCAAGGTTGGTCACATGTGGAGATTGTGACAAGTCCAAGGTTCTAGAAGCCTTGGAAGAATGGAATGTGAATTAAAAATTCACATATAAAGGAGGGGAATCTAGGACAAATAAAAGGAATTAAAATTCCTTGGAGAATGATTAGGCTTAATTAATTTATAATTAGGGGATAGTTAGGGGCTGATTAGGATTAAAAGCCAACTTGCAAAAGTTGGAGGATGTGACACATCATAATCAAGGATTAGGCATGTGCACATCCTTAATGAAGAAATTAGGAGATGGATTAGGATTAGATGAAAATGACATGTGAGGAATTAAATAAATTTAATATTTATTTAATTTATTTGATGAAAATTAAGGAGGGTAAAGGTATTTAATTATTAATTAAATACCTTGGGATTTGGCAGAATTAAATATATTAATTAAATAATACTAATATTACTTAATTAACTCGGATAAGAGGATGTTTAGACGAAAGGTGATAAATTTGGATAAATTAAGTGTCCAAATTTGGATGTCTACAGGATGAAACTCCAGCAAAAGTATATCTACAACATTAAATAAGGCATGGGGTCCATTTTCCTCCAAATATATGCCAAAATAATTTAATACCCTTAAGTATCTTGCATGTATTAAGATTTGATGGTTGAGGGAGTCAGTAAACATTAATGGTGTTTCTACTTGTCAAAAATATAGCTTCTAGAGTCTATCAGAAAAGTTTCAAGCTTAAACCTTCTATTGTGTCGAAATAATTAAATTATATGCAACCTCAAAGAGCCTTATGTCAAAAATCAGGCCTTGTACCTACCACGCATTGCTTGTCATTAGGTTTTAGGCCTCAAGTCTACCATGTACTATTTTTCAATGAAGGAAGAATAAAAACATACTCATCCCTAATGCCTTGATGAGATAATCCTTGTTGGTTATCAAGCATCAAATATCCACTGTGATGCTTGTCAATGAGGAATTGGAAGATGAGGGACACCTAAAGTTTTAATTTTGATGAAAGGACTTAGGAAAAACCAAAGAGCAAAGGGAATGAATAAGAGGTCGAGAATTAGGAAGAAACCATGATGTATGTCAAAAGAGATAGAAGGGAAAAGGGATGTTGAAATTCAAACCTCTGACGATGGGAAAAATTTTGGCACCAAGGATAACTCTTACTTCATACCAAAATGGTATGAGGTATGAGGGTAAGGGAGAAGCTAAAATCCTAACATTCAATGAAAATACTAAGAAGTTTAGCAAATACTTCAACTTTGGGGGTTGGGGAGGTGAAAGGAGGCATGCTTGAAGAGGGACGAGGGTCTAGAAGATGTCGACACCTTGAAATCCTGATAAGTTCAACACTTAGGTGATTTCACAAGGGTTCAACATGGAGTTCAAGGTTTAGAAAGATTTAATGAAAGGGACTCTAATTGGCGTGAGAGGAATGGAAACCTCAATGGCCTAAAAGATCGATAAAATAAACACAGTTTATTTATAAAGGGGAATAAGGCAAACTTTGAGCCTGATAGAGAAGGTATGACAAAATGAGGGTAAGTGAAATGTTAAAACCCAAAAAAAATTAATCCTTGGTCAATTTTGAGATTTTTGAAACTTGGATTATTTTTAAGGGAAGGACAAAGAGGGCTAAAGCAAGGTCTAGATGAATAACATCATGCAAGATGGTAGTGGTAAGATCTCTTAGATCAGTTGTTACTAATGGGCTATAAGGTGGGAATGAAATGTAAACAATAATCTAAGAATAAGACTTGTGTTTATATCATCAATCCTAGAAACTACTCTAGCATCAGTAGCTCTAACTTCTCTAATGTCTTCTTGTTAATAGTTGATAATTGTCATAAGTTTGTATATTGAATAGCTACTTGAAATCCATCGACATGATCTAGACCACTAGAAAAAATTGCTTCTAGCATGATTTTCCTAAGATCTCATATTATTTCCCAAAATTCCTCCATGTCAACATGTCCAAGATGACTATCTCTAAACTCAATCAATAAATTATAGATGTTCAAGTAGACTTCTCACAATCCTAGTATTTATATTTTATTTTGGAAGGATTTCAAATTCACCAAAGACAATGGGATAATGTTTCAAGGAAGAACTAATGCATAGAAATAAAAATAAAATTAATTATGTGTGGTGAAAATTATGGATAATTATATCTCATTAAAAGACATGTAAAGCAAAAGGTATAGAGGGAAATTAATAGTAGAATATAATGTTGGAAGTTTGTGTTTTCATTAATGTCAATAGATATTTGTTGTTGCATTGATGTAAACCTATCAAGATCCTTTGATTAGCTGCATTATGTTCTCATTAGTAGTATCACTAATTTCAACCTCTAGTGTTGCTTTTATGAACATATGTATGTGGATTTTCAACCTCTTGTGTGGTTGAGATGCTGAGAAGGTATTGCAGATATTGAGATGGTGTTTGTGGTGCTTGGTTTCCAAGTGCTTTTGAGAAAATTGAATTAAAAAGGAAACAGTGTGGCAGAGTATTGTTCAGTGTTTTAATCTGCATTTTTTCATGGTTGAATATCTACTTGTGTGGTTTGGATATGTCAATTAGAGGTTTTCAGAGGTGTTATATTCAGAGTTTTAGGTTCTTTATCATTCAGTAGAAGAATTTGTTTTCACCAGTGTGTGAATAGTGATGTAGTGTTGTCTGGGAGAAATAGTTTTGCTCTACATTTCTTTGTGTTGTGGTTTTTGGTTTTGTGGATCTAGAAGTGTGCTTATATTGTCTATATCTACCTTCAGTTTGAGTTGTTTGAGTTTTGGTTCCCTGCATGGTTGGATTCATGAGTTACAATATGTGGAAGGTTATTTGGTTTTACACGATATGTCCTTCATGTGTATGATGTTGCAAAGGATTTGTTATATTTCAGGGTGTTGATGGAATATTCTAGATTGTATTTGAGTGTTGTGTGTGGTCCATGAGTCATCTTTGGATTTGGTGAAGCATGTACTTAAATGTTTAATGGTGTTAAGATAGGTTCAATGACCGTCGGTGTTTATACTAATTGCAGATATGCTTTGATGTTTGTGGAAGTGTTGTGTGGCATGCATATGTGGATTTAAATCTAAGTTAAGGATTTATGTGGTCTTCCTTCATTCCTCTCCACCACAAGAATGTTTTGGTGTCGAATTAATTTGAATTTGCATGTTTGAGATACATAGCCAACCTTGTAGATTTTTTTCAAGGTTGAGGACAGTATATATATGTGTTAATTTGATGAAGGATTGGTGTTTCAAGTGTGTGTGATGTGAGTTATGATGTGAAGTTCAAAAGTGAAAACTACAATATGAGCTTTAATGACTAATACTATTGGAAGAAGTCAGAAGATGTCTACATTCTTTAGAGAGAGTGTTAATGTTCTGGTGAAGCAGTGGGGGAACTTTTTTGTTGCACTAAGATGGATTTCTCATTGTAACAATATTTTTTCTTCTTTCTATTATGGCAGTGATCCATTGGCAGTGAACCCTTCTTTATTTTGGGTAGTGAGCACTCCAAAAGTGAGCCTATTGTATTTGATGTTGCAATTACTTTATATTGTGAGTTAATCCTCACTGTGATTTTCCATTCTTGGTTTTTCCATGTAAATTTGGTGTTCTCATGTGTATGAATGTGTTTGCATTATTGTTTCTCATGTTTACCAATTGCTAATGCATGATAAGAGTTTAATGGTTGTTAATGGTTTAATGATTAATGCAGCTCTTAATGCTAATGAGGGTTTTGATGTTTTAATGTACAACTGATTCACCCCCCCTAGTTGTCTTGTGCATTCAACAATTGGTATCAAAGAAAGGTTCCTTAGAAGAAAGCTTAACTACTTGAGGTAGATGTAGGATGGCACACAAGAAGGAGGCTCCTGTGTTTGATGGATCTAATTATGCATTTTAGAAGACTGGGATGGAAGGTTTCCTTGTTTCTCTAGGGTTTGGAGTTTGGAAGTCTATTGAAACTAGATATATAATGCCTACAAATGGTTTGAGCACTAAGGATGAGATCAAGGCATATGACAACAATGACAAAGCAAGGTATGCTCTTTTGAGTGGTCTTTCTAATTAAGAACGTGTAAAGTTTATGCTCTCTATAAATATGCTAGTGGGATCTGGAAGAAGCTAGAAAGTGTCTATGAAGGCGATGACAAGGTCAAGAAATAAAAGATCCAAAATCTAAAGTATAAATTTGAAACCCTAAGGATGAAAATAGATGAAGATATTATAGGCTACATGCATAGATTGGATGAAGTTTTCAATTCCATCAAAGGCCTTGGAGGAAAAATTGAAGAAGATGAGGTGGTAAAGAAGGTATTAAGAACTCTTCCTAAATCTTATAGTCATAAGGTTTTTGTTATTGAAGAAGTTTAGAATTTAGAACATTATTCTAGAGATTAATTGTTTGGTGTTGTAAATACTTTTGAATTGAGAGAGTTTGGTCCAAGCAATTCAAGATTCTACATTTAAAGTTGGAAAAGAAAAGAAGAATGAGGAATCTAATCCAGATGAGTTTGATGATCTAGAAGCAAACTTTGTGAGGATATTGAAAAAGGGCACTGGAAAATGCAAAGGTAAGTTACCTTTCAAAATGTTTCAATTTTGGAAAGATGAGCCATTATGCTTCAAGATGTCTAGTTAAAGATTTAAATGGTAGATTTAAGGAGAATAAAGGTAAATAAGTTAAGATAAGTTATTATGTTAAAGAAGATACCAATATATCTGATGGTGAAAATGATGAATGACTATTCATGGCTTTAAATTTTGGTAACTCTAAGAGATGTATGAAGGAATTTGGTCTGCAAGCAGGTCATAATGGAACTATGGTGACTAAGTTTTATGCTAGAGAAGACAAAAACTATTGGATTGTTGATAGTGGATGCTCAAATCACATTAATGGTGATAGGATTAAATTTGCTAAACTTGAAAATTTTGAAGGTGCTCTTGTTAAGTTTGGTGATGATACATCTCTAATATATGTGGAAAAGATTCAATTAATTTTAATGGAAAACATAATATAGATGATGTTCTTTATGTTAAGGGGCTTTGACATAATATTCTAAGTGTAGGAAAAATGTGTAGCAAAGGATATAATCTTGTATTTTAGGAAGGTGGTTGTGAGATTATAAAAAGCTTCAGAAATCTAGTTGCTGCAGGAAGAAGTACAAATGGAAATGTTTATTAGCTTAAGGGTGCCAATTGTATGTGCATTATGACTCAAATCAATGAAAGTTGGCTATGGAATAGAAGAATTTGTCACATCAATTTTGATAGCCTAGTTAGAATCAGCTCTGCTCAAGCTATGAGAGATCTGCCAAAGATTACAAAGCCTATAAATGAAGTTTGTAAGGAATGTCAAGTTGGGAAGCAAACAAAGAAAAGGTTCAATGTCAAGGAATATTCTACTGTAGGACCTTTGGAGTTGGTCCATACAAACCTTTGTGAACCTACAAAAACAAGAATTTTTCAAGGTGACAGGCATTTCATGTTGTTGATTGATGATTACTCTAGAATGACTTGGGTAACTTTTCTCAAAGAAAAATTAGAAGTTCTAGACAAGTTTAAAGAATTTAAAGTTATGGTTGAGAATGAAATGGATATGAAAATAAAGTGTTTAAGATCTGAGAGAGGTGGATATTTTACATCCAATGAGTTTAATATTTTATGTGAAGATCATGGAATAAAGAGACATTTTTCAACTCCTTGGACTCCTCAGTAGAATGGAGTGGTGGAAAGGAAGAATATGACTATTTAGGAAATAGCAAGGACAATGATGAAGGAATCAAATATACTTGATTTCTACTAGAGAGACGAAATTCATACTATAGTCTATATACTTAACACAACACAAGCAAGGACAAATAGTTCAAAGACTCCTTATGAGTTGTGGTATGGAAGAACCCCTATTGTCAAGTATTTTAGAGTGTTTGGAAGCAAGTGCTATATCAAAAGAGATGAAGAAAAATTAGGAAATTTTGATGCAAGGTATGATTGAAGGAATTTTCCTTGGATACTAGGTGATCCCACAATACTAGTTTACAATTTTTGGCCAAACTGGACATTGAACTAAAAAATTTTAACTAAATCTTCACTTTCAAGCACCTATAGTAGCTAAACCATGAGGAATTTGAAGATGATACAAACTAGTTATTTGTGAAATTTTGTCTGTAGATTCTAAATATATTTTTTTCAAAAATTTTGGAATCGTATTGCACTTCCTTTTCCATCTCGTTTGAAAACTAGTTTTTAACAACAAACACCATTTTTAAAGAGTGAAGTTACTGGCTAACACAACTTTTGTACTATTAAGGATAAAATTCTATTTTTTTCTAATTTAGATTCATAACTACGATATCTAATGTGTGAAATTGGTTTCATGTCATTTCATTGAATATTTTTTTCTTAATTAAGTTTTAAAGCCAAACCAGTTACAATTTAGAGATGATTTACTCACTAAAACATAACTTTTTTTGTATGTATCAAAATTCAATTTTATTTTTTATTTTTAATCAAGCACATCAATATCTAGTGCATTGATAATTTTTCAAAAAAAAAAATTGATAATCTGCTATTTTTCCACATGTGCAGAACAGAGAGTTTGATTTTTAGTGAAAAACCTACATTCACAAGAAATAAAAAAATAAATATAATAATCAAATTAAATTTAATGAAAATTATACTTTTTTGGAAGCTTATAATAAGGACTACATACTTACAAAAAATAAACTTTAAATGAATTCATTTGATCCCCCAAAAGGTAAATCAAAAGTGGTTTTGTATTAGCATTTTGATAGGTGTAAAGGAGACTCCATTATAGGTATGTTTTAAAACTAGCGGGGTTCTATCCAAGGGGGCTTGGACTAAGGTGGTTTGATCAAACCCTCTTCAATTTGAATCCTTTAAATGGAACTTTTCAAGGTTTAAATCATTATATTTTCTAAAAATATGTGATTTCAGCAAAAATTAGGATCTCCCAGAAAGTGTAAACCACTATTGTGGGATCACCCTACTCTACAAAAAGCAAGGCTTACTAGTGCTATAAAAAGAGGATAAAAAGGACTGTTGAAAGCACAAGTGTCAAAATGGAAGAAAACTTATATAAAAGCTCAATATTGATAGATGGATATGAATCAGATGAGTCCTCTTACAAAGAAGAGGAATATGATGCAGGTAAGGAAAAGGATGTGTAGGTTGAAGAGGAAGAAGCTCCAAAAAGGATCCCTAAGACCCCTAAGTATATGTAGAAGAATCATTCTAAAGATCAAATCATTGGTGACAAAAGCAAAGGTGTATTGACAAGGAGAAAGGCTATTATGAAAGAAGAACAAGTAAATTTATGTTTACTTTCCAAAGTTGAACCTAAAAGAATGATTCAGACATGCAAATATGAATTTTGACTCAAGGATATAGAAGAAGAACTAATGTAGATTGAGAATAATCAGACTTGGGAACTTGTCCCAAGAGCTCAGTGAACAAGAATGTGATTTGAACTAAGTGGGTATCTTGGAACAAATTGAATGAGAATGGAGAAGTTGTTAGGAACAAGGTAAGGCTTGTGTGTAAAGGCTACTCACAAGTGGAAGGAATGGACTTTGAGGAGAAATTTTCTTTGATGGCAAGGATGGAAGCTATTAGGATGTTTTTTGCTTTTGCAACACATAAGGACTTCAAAGTTTATCAGATGGATGCAAAGTCTGCATTCTTAAATGGTGAGTTGAAATAAGTATACATTGAACAATTGAAATATTTTTAGTTCCCAGAAGATCCCAATATGGTATGCAGATTAAAGAAGGAATTATATGGACTCAAGCAAGCTCCTAGAGTTTGGTATGCAAGATTAGATAGGTACTTATTGTAGTAGGGATTCAATAAAGGTACCACAAATAGCAATATTTATTTTAAAGTTAAGAAAGATCAATCTTGATTGTGGATGTGTATGTTGATGATATAATCTTTGGAGGAGATGAAAGTATGTGCAAGAGATTTGTAGAAGAGATTAAAAAAGAGTTTGAGATGTCTATGTTTGGGGAGATGAATTTCTTCCTTGGACTTTAAATCAAATAGACAGAGAAAGTTATATTCATTTCATAATCAAATTATGTTGAGGAAATTATGAAGAAGTTTGGAATGGAAGACTCTAAACCAGTATGTACTCCTATGGTTATTGGTTGCAAGCTAAGTAAGAATGAAGAATCTCCTAAAGTTGATCAAAACAAGTATAGATCATTGATTGGAGGACTGTTATATTTAACTACTACTAGACCGAATATCATGCATGTAGTTTGTTTTGTGTCTATATTTCAAGAAGATACCAAAGAGTCACATGTGGCAACAATAAAAATAATATTAGATACTTGAAAGGTACTCTAGAACATGGTTTATGGTATCCAAAGGATACCAATTTCTCTCTAAGTGCTTATACAGATGCAAATTGGGTAGGTTGTGTAGATGATAGAAGAACTACAAGTGGTGGTGTATTCTTTCTTGAAAGTAGGTTGGTGTCTTGGATAAGTAAGAAGCAAGATTCAGTATCATTATCTACTGTAGAGGAAAAATACATTGTTGTAGCATCATGTTACACATAAGTGTTATGGATGAAGCAAACCTTGAAGGATATCAGAGTGTCATATGATGAACCAATTTATATCTTATGTGATAATACAAGTGCTATTGATATTTCAAAGAATCTGATAATGTATTTAAGGACAAAGCATATCTCAATCCTGTATCACTTTTTGAGAGAAATCGTTACAGAGAATAAGCTAAAGTTGGAGTATGTGCCTACTAAAGATCAAGTTGCATATATCTTCATAAAGGCATCACTTTTTGAGAGAAAAGGTTACAAAGAATGAGGTGAAGTTGGAGTATGTTCCTACTAAAGATCAAGTTGTAGATATCTTCCTAAGAATACTTTTGACTATCTCCAAGAGAAGTTAGGGGTTATTGCCCCTCCTTTCAATTAGATGCATAAGGTTATGCATTAGTCCAGTGGATTTCAAGATTCATTCCTTATTCTCGACTGATGTTGGTGGCTACTTGTCAGGGAGAGTAGGTAGTGGCATTGTTGGTTGTTGCAGTCAGGGGGAGTAAGTGTTGTCATTGTGTGGCATATAGGTGTTTTCCTTTGTCAACTATGTCAAAGGATATGTGCATTAGTTGTTGGTTAGTGTAGTATGTTGGGTGAAAAGAAGGTGTGAAGAAAATAGAGTGTAGTAGAAGAAAAGGAAGTTGTAGATCAAATACAAGTGTGATTGATGTCAAAGAGGAAGAAAAGAAAAGGAATTAGGTGTTATCCTTTTCCATTGATGTCAAAGGGGGAGAATTTTAACTGAAAATATTTTGAACACTCAGAATACTGAGACGGGGGTGAATCAGTATTCTATTAAACCATTCAAACATTAGCCATCCAATTACCAAATCATATTCAACTATTATAAGGAAATAAATCATGAGACATCCACAACATCACATAACACATGAACACTAAGATTTTATGTGGAAAACCAAAAATGGGAAAAAACACAATGAGGGTTATCTCACAATATATTATAATTGGTTATAGTATAATTGCTCACTGCAAGTGGACTCACTACTCACAGAGAAAAAGAAAAAAAATAAGGTGGCACACTGCCTATTTTTAACTGTTACAAATGCATCTACAATATGCAAGAATACAGTTCCAATGAAGCACAATAACAATCTTCACAGTGATCTAGATCAATGCTCTACTCTACTCTACATTCACACACCTTACAACTCAATTCACACAACTCTGATCGAATTCACATAAAAAAAATGTTAATTACATACTAGGGTAAAAGAAAAAAGTTTTCACACTTTCAGCCAACTAAATAGTTTCGATGAAACAGTTTCGACCTAAACAGTTTTGGTCGAACTGGTTTCACCCAAAACCACATGGCCTATACATGGCACATAGAGTTTCAGGTGAAACCCTTTCGCTTAAAATCATAAAATTTGAATTTTTCACTTTGTTGCACCAAAATGTGGCTTATTTTATGTGTGGGGTTTCGGTAGAAACCTTTTCTACCGAAATTGTCTATGTGCCATCCTTGTTGGTAGCCAACTCAACTTTTTCATATTTTTTTGAAGCTTTTAACTTCAACTAAGTATTTCTTTAGTCGGAATGATTTTAAAAAGAAAAAATAAAAATACCCTTTTGTAGAGCTCAGGTGGTGAATCCAACTATGTAAGTGTTTTAATATTTTGATTAGTTTTAATATATATATTTTTTAAAATAATGCAAGTAGGTTGTTAAAGTTTTGATATATGGGAAAAATAGGTTTTGAAGGGACTCAAAACCCTTTACAAAAAAATAGACGAAAAGCTACTTAAAATAAAAACATTGAACCATTAGCAGCAACCAGCAGCAAAAAACCAAAAAATAGAGCCAATAGCAAAGAAATAGTAACAAAAAACAACATAGAAAGAGACACTATTTCATGTTCTTTAAGGTGTTAGCCACCTTAGTCTCCCGGTTACAATGTAGCTTGGCCATGTCCATCAGTTCTTTCTTCTCCTCCTCAGAGGTCTTCCTCAAGTTACCCCTTCCTCTTGTACATGGGCCAATAGCCTCATCTTTTCCAACCTTCTTCCCCTTCCACTTTGAAGACTGGTCCTTATCCATAAGCTCTGCAAAGTAAAGTTGATCTTCTCTAAGCTAACTTATCTTGCAAAAAAGGACCTCTAGAGACTCCACACTATTCTTGACCAAACTGTGGCTAACATGTAGTAGCTTCTTGATGTCTGCATTAGTTTCAATAATCTTAGCCTCCATATCAGAGAGGCGTTCTTCACATAGGGATTTAAACTTCATAAATGAGCAATCTAAGTCCACAAGTCTTTCAATCAAGATATCCAAGGAAGATCCCTTCGGCCTATTTTGCATAGTCTCTTTAAGGCTCCTAATCTTAATATTCACCAGGTATTAAACTCCTGCAATACCCACTTGGCTAGCTTAAACGTGCTTGTAGCCCCCGAATGAGCCATATCCAAAAGCTCGAACATTGAAGTATTGTCGTCATTAAGGTAAGAGAATTCCTCAAAGAGAGGGTTCTCCTTGAGTGGATTTGGCTTTCTAGAATTTAGATTAACCCCCTCATCCTCATGCATAGACTTCCCACCTGAAAGCTCCACACTAGGTGAATTTTTAACAGGGGAGTCATTTATTTCAATAACATTATCCACAACACCCTTCTCCTTATCTTGGTCCTTGGAACCCTTCAAATCACCTTTCATAACCTATTTTTTCATCTTTACAATTCACTTGGATGTCCTTTATGGTATTGTTACCAATTTTTTGCTATAGCTCACTTGGTGGAGCTGGATTAAACATTGTTATATCCTAGTAGTGAAATTACCATTATTTATGCATTATGCTTAAGTGTTGTTTGCACTTTGATTCATTGTTCGTCAAGTGACAGTTGTGCATTAAAATGAGGAAACTAAATTTCAGAAGTTCTATTCAATGTTTTACAAATAAGTGAAGTACATAATTGAGTATATAAGCAACAAAGCACTTCACATGCTTTCATTTATTTCATGAAGTGATTCATATTTACATAGCTTCATTTGATTGCAAGAATCCAAATGATAATACAACATTGCATTGAGATGCATTTTTCTTTTCAAAAAGAAAAGCATAAGATGAAATCAAATATCCACACAAGTTGTGGATGGGACTATCATAGTGCATCACTAATAGCACACTACACTATAGAAGATGCAAAAGAAGAAATCACATAAGTAACAACATAATCATCATTGCCTAATTGGCTGATGGTCGACATTGAAATGGTGCACCTTTTATCTTCTCCAAGCTCCGTTGACCTGTAGGAAAGAAGAGAGGGATGTCAGAGGCTCTAATTATGAAGATACCTATACGAACCATCAACAATAATGCAGCCTGCTACTAGTCATGCGCTGAAACAATCAAGAAAAGTACAGAAGCATGAGCTGAAGGAGAAACATCAACATGATCATGATATATTATTTTTTATGCTAACTTTGTTTGTTTCCTTGTGTAGGTATAGGGAAATTCATGAAGTTGATTATTGTTTGAAGACCAAGCATGTGGAGAAAAATGGGCTCCCACAAGGGTAGAGCTCGGCATGCTGCCCTTATTCATTACAAGTGGGTTGATAAAGAGATCGTATCATCATATTCATCAAGAAAGAAATTATATACAACTGAAAGAGTTAAGCAGAGTTATCTATCAAGCTATTAAACCAACTGTGCATTCATAACAATCAGGTAAATGCTTTTTGAAAGCTACATGTGAACAGTGAGTTTAATCCGCTCAATCATCTAACTGAGTACATTCATCTCAAACATTGTTGTATGGTTTACCTTTCACCACAATAATATTTATTCATCATGATCATATGTCATGCAAGGTTTAGACCGACAGTGTTCTTTCTCGCAATCAAGGATAGTGAACAGGCATACATAATGCCTCAATGAAGAGATTTGTTTCAATTTTCATCTCAGAGGAGAGAAAACTCATGGAACAGTTTATTAAATGGAGCATAAAAATGCATAAAGAGTGTCAGGTTGAAGCCAAGAGGATGAAAGAACATACATTGCATTCAAATGGTAAATGAACAGTCAGTTCCAATTTGGCTGATAATGCAAATACAACATTAGGAATTACAAGGTGAAAAGTTGTTTCCAAAATGAACAAGAGATGTTAGCTGGCTGTAAGAGGAAATGCAGTCCATAGAGATGCAATATTTTAATTAAATCTTTGCATAGAGTAAAGCAGAGTATACATTGAATATGTAATCTACAGATTTAATCAAAAGGGTCATGTGTGCAAGGAGAGAAACAATTATATCATCTGGTCAAAGTATGAAAGTATAGACATTCATCCTTTGGTTTCTAACTGAAGCAACATGAGTAGAGCGAGGAGTCACAAGAAATGTAAAAGAAATTAAGACAGGTAAGCATGGTGGAAATAGATAAAGCATTCTACAGTTTCAAATAAAAAAATTATGTGTGCCAGATGAAAGGATGATTCCTCATGCATTAAGTCCTGGAAGCAACAATACCACAAAAGTTTCATATGTTTTACATTTTCTGAAGGTTTAGCTTGTTGTCCCAAGGGAGATATAGTGCAAGGGTTATAGAAGCACATGGTACCATGAAGAAAAAATAGACATACTCATATGAGCTTTACTTTGAAATGTGGTTTTCCTCAAAGCAACATTTACCCATGAAATAGAAATAAGGAAGTATAGAAAGTTAAAAATGCAGATGTCTCATTGTTTTAGTATGCCTATGCTGAGCTTTTAACAAAAAATATACAGGGATAGCTGGATTTCCTTTCAAGTTTCAGCGAATTCATGTGGGTTTTGTTATGCTTAGTCTTCTTTAAAATAGTGGAAGCCCATGTCAAAATTTTGTCTCAAGTAAAACAACATTATAGAGGTAACTAAAATGAAAACATAAGATACTTGGAGTTTCAGTATACTTTAAGTACAGGATGCTATATGAAAGTCAGATTTGAGACAAATTTTTCCAGAATCTCATGCATTCGTGTGAAAGTTTCCAACAGTGACATAAAAGAGATACATTCTCTTAAAAATAACAAACACCCATATGCTGAGTATTAAAGAATTTGAATGACAAAAGGAGCCAAGGTTTTACACGGTAATCGAAATATGCAACTTTTGTTTGTTTTTCGTACACCCACATTGGGGTTTGTATTTATAACACAGAATTCCACATATCACAAATGAACTCATATGGTGGGGATTTCACACAAAAAAGTGCAAAAATAAGAGATGGGTCGGGCCCAGTTTTTTGAAGTAATCAAAATATACAATTTTCTTTATTCCCCTACATACCCACATTGGGGTTTCAATGTGAGACACACATTTCCTCAAGGTACGCGAATACCCATGTCTTGTTTGCAACTGAAAGTGGAAAATAAGTAGAAAGTCAACGTGGGTCAAGCTAGTGTTACATGAATATCAAAGGACACAGATTTTTTTTTGCTATTTCCAGGTTACCCATATGGAGATTTTTACAAATAATCAAAAATGGATTCTTTCTATTGATACCCATGAAGGGTTTTGTTCGAAATGTGAAAAAAGAAAGAAATTCTTGTTTTGGGTTGAGCCCAAAAGCTTTAAATATGCTTTTTCTGAGATACACATGGTGCGGCCTGAGTATGGCCATAAATTCATAAGTAAAAGAGAAGTTTTTTAAGCTTTCTGAAGAAAGAAATATGTGCTTTGAGCAGAGCCTACTAGTTCAAGCTTGTAGGAGATCATATATAGTTGTGTCCAAAGCTTTATAAAGTCTCAAAACCCCAAGCAAAACATCTAGTACGAGCTTGTATAGGGTGGCCAGTGGAGACAAAGAGCACATAAATAACAAAATAATAAGCACAGGAAGTATAAAAATGCATTAGAGACTGTGTCAGCCGCAACCACAAGACCAGAAATCCCAAGAGGTAAAGCCATAAAGGCTATAAACAAGAAGCTCACCTTATGTGTAGATGAGAAGAGTGACCCTCGAGCAAGCTTTCTCATAAAGCTTCCATGCATGAGCCCAAGCTTATACAGGACGGCCAAGAAAAATAAAGCCATGAGAATGTGAAAAGAGAAGTCAAAAACCAAGTATGTACAGGTTGCGGCTTTAATGGCCTTTCTTTCTCTTCGTATGAAGTAAAAATCCATAGTAGTATTAAAATCGAGCTTACCCAGAGAAGGATCTGACTATCTGATGACAAGAGTGAAGATTCTTAAAGCACACGAGCTACAGATTGAGCTCAATCATGGTGGCGGCATGCTTTCTCAGGTAGAGCGAGTTTTTTCCAAAGTGATGATTGAGAAAATGAATTGATTTTTAGGGTTTGACTTATTTTGTCTCATGCCCCAATTTGAGCTAAGTCGAACATCATAATTTCCTTTGAATATTCACCTTTGACAATAGCATGTGGAGAAATTCAAATTTAGGGTTATTTTGCATTATGAATTTAAAATATGAAGCTTAATACTTTTGGTGGCCAATTTCTCATATGCCTAGGTCAATGTGTTTAAGTCCTTAGGGCTGGTGCTTCTACATTTAACATTTATATTTTTCCTTGAGTGAAAAATGTAGAGTGTCAATGCCTTAGGATTATTTTATGGATTGTGAAGGAAGTCAATTAAAATATGAATGGTAAATATCTTATGACCTAGGGGTGAAACATTTGACACTTAAGGTTTTGTTTGCAATTGATTTTAGAGAAATCAGTTAAGGATATTGATGAGAAGTAATATGCCTTGATGTTTTTATGATTTTTTATTTTTTTTAAGGAAAATCAAGCATTGTATTGGAGGAATAAGGTGATTGTTTTTTGCAAAATATTTAGCAATCTTTAATTGCAAAAATAGACATTGTAAAATCTGCAATCATGTAAAGCAGAATCATAAAGCAATCCTTATAAATTATTTTATGATTTCTTTCTATTTTTAGCAGATTGTGTTGACTTTTTCTCTTGGTCAGATTTGTGTTTCATCTTGGAGAGATAAGGTGTTTTTCTGGCTTTTAAAGCAGTTTTAGCCTATTTTTAGAGGCTTTTCAGTATGATCATAAAAGTAGTGTGCTTTTTCTGCTTTTATGCAGTCTTTTGGGATAGTTTTGAGGTTTTTTTCCTTGAGCTTCTTTGTGAGCTTGGATTAGGGTTTCTTGAGAGATATATTTTGAAGAAGCTTAGTTTTTTTTTCCCAGTTCAGAATACAGTTTCTGGCTCTTAGCATTCTTGAGCTTGTAAACTCAATTGTACTCAGTTCAGACATACACTCTTTTAGTTTCAATAAAGCAACAGAGTTCTTCTTTTCATTTTCTGGTCTCAATCTGGTAACAACAGTTTGATGTATTTGTGTTTTCAAGTTTGAAGCCTTAAATGTCCTACTTTTATGAGTTTTTTGCATAGAATTTCATGTTTTTAGGTTGTGTGATGTATTCAATGCCTTCGAGTCTTCATACAAATTACTGATGAAATCATGTATCAATGAGATTGTGAGAACTATTGTAATAGAAAAATTGTTGTGAGTGGTGAAATCTAGATTTTTTAGAAATAACAAGCTAATCACCAGTTAGTTTTAAGTTTTGATTTCAATCCATCCTTCTAACTTTGTCCTTCAGAAAAATATTTAGAATAGGATCAATCATTTGGAGAACCAAGTCACTCTGGAGATTCCTTCTTCGTTCAGATCACCCACATCTGAAGAAGGTTTCCATGTTTCAGTAGATTGTTGAATCTTGTATTCAACAGGGCGCAAATCTAATTGATAATAGGTATTTCCTTGGCTTCCTTCTCCCCAACATTTTTAGGAATCCCTCCTCCATTCGACCATCCACAACAAGATCCTTATCATTAAGCTCATTATTCCCCTTAGACTAGGAACTACTAGAAACAACATCAATATCATTACTAGCAGTATGGGAATCCAACTCCTAAAGAACAATCTTCTTAGCAGCACATTTCCCCTTGGGATTCCCCTTCTTCCTCTTCTTAGAAGGGGCCACCACAGGGGATGAAGACCCACCCTCGTCCTCTTCATTCCATTCCTTTTCACTAGCAACACTGGTATCTGAACCAGTCGAGAGGGAATCATCATTGATAGCTTTTTCCTTACCTTTAATCGTCTTGGTTGAGATATGGGCTCTCACATGCTCCATAATGAATAGTATAAGGCCCTCATGGAGAAAAAGAGCCCTCTTATTTTGTATACACCGAAACTTCCAATGAAGATAAAAGAAAGAAAGGGAATGAGATAAACAACCCATGTCTGAAATGATTCAACAAAGTGAAATGGTGACCTAAAATTGTAGTATAGCGACTATCTAGGGTAACCTACCACATGATGACCTCTGCAACATTAGCTCAAATTTTCTTCAAAGAATTCCATTTGTAGCCCCAAGATGGAAACTTAATTAGCTTCTTTTGCTCATCATCCTTAAAGAACTAGTCCATGGCATCGACATTACTCTTCCTCTCAAAAAATTTACAACCCACCAATGGCAACCCAGTTTTGATTATATGGGAAAAACAAGCTTTGAAGGAACTTGAAACCATTTACAAAAAAATCAAGGAAAATCTGCTTAAAGATAAAAAAAATTGAATCATCAATAATAGCCAACAACAAAACAACAGCCAAAAAATAGACCCAGTAGCAAAGAAACAGTAATAGAAAACACAAAAAGAGACACTATTTCATGTTTTTTAAGGTGTTGGCCACCTCAATCTCTTGGTTATGATGTAGCTTGACCATGTCCATCAATTCTTTCTTCTCCTCCTCAAAGGTCTTCCTCAAGTTACCCCTTCCTCTTTTACATGGTCCAATAGCCTCATCTTTTCTGACCTTCTTCTTCTTCCCCTTTGAAGAATGGTCCTTCTCCATTAGCTCTGCAAAGTAAAGTTTATCTTCCCTAAGCTAACTTATCTTGCGAAATAGGACCTCCAAAGACTCCACACTATTCTTGATCGAACTATGGCTAACATTTAGTAGCTTCTTGATGTCTGCATTAAATTCAATAATCTTAGCCTCCATATTAGAGAGGCATTGTTCACACATGGATTTAAACTCTGTAAAGGAGCACTCTAAGTCCAAAATTCTTTCAATCAAGATATCTAACAAAGAGCCATTCAGCCTATTTTATATATTCTCTTTGAGGCCCCTGATCTTAATATTCATTCTCTTAAACTCCTGTAGTACCCACTTGGCTAGCTTAAACATGTTTGTAGCCCTTGAACGAGCCATATCCAGAAGCTCAAACATTGAAGTATTGTCGTCATTAAGTTAAGAGAAGTCCTCAAAGAGGGGGTTCACCTTAAGTGACTCTGGCTTTCCATAATTCAAATTAACCCCCTCATCCTCATGCGTAGACTTCCCACTTGAAAGCTCCATGCTAGGTGACTGTTTAACAAGGGAGTCATTTATTTCAACAACATTATCCACAACACCCTTCTCCTTATCTTAATCCTTAGAACCCTTCAAATCACCTTTCACAACTTGTTTTTTCATCTTTGCAATTTGATTGATGTCCTTTACAGAATTTCCTTGGCTTTCTTCTCCCCAATATTTTCAAGAAATCCCTCCTCCATACGGCCATCCGCAACAGAACTTTGATCATTAAGCTCATTATTCCCCCTAGACTGGGAACAACTCAAAACAACATTAGTAGCATTACCAGCAGTATGGGAATCTAACTCCTAAAGAACAATCTTCTTAGCAACATGTTTCCCCTTGGGATTCCCCTTCTTCCTCTTCTTAGAAGGGGCCATCACAGGGGACAAAGACCCACCCTCATCCTTTTCATTCCATTCCTCTTCACCAGCAGCACTGGTATCTGAACTAATCGAGAGGGAATCATCATTGATAGCTTTTTCCTTTCCTTTAATCGGCTTGGTCAGGATCTAGGCTCTCACATGCTCCATAATGAGCAGTATGATGCCCTCATGGAGAATAGGATCCCTCCTATTTTTTAGATGAGCATACACCGACACTTCCAATGAAGATAAAAGAAAGAAAGGGAACGAGATAAACAACCCATTTCTAAAATGATTCAACAAAGTTAAATGGTGAGCTAAAATTACAGTATAGCGAACATCTAAGGTAACATATCACATGATGACCTCTGCAACATCAGCCCATATTTTCTTCAATGAGGTCCATTTGTAGCCCCAAGACGACAACTTAATCAACTTCATTCTCTCATCATCCTTAAAGAACTGGTCTATGGCATCGCCATTACTCTTCCTCGAAAAATTTACGACCCACCAATGACAACTTGGTTTTGATTATATGGGAAAAACAAGTTTTGAAGGGACCCAAAACCCTTTACAAAAAAATCAATGAAAAGCTACTTAAAGATAAAATCATTGAACCATTAGCAACAACCAGCAGCAAAACAATAGCCTAAAAACAAACCCAACAACAAAGAAATCGTAACAAAAAACAACACAAAAAGAGACACTATTTCATGTTCTTTAAGGTGTTATCCACCTCAATCTCCTGGTTATGATGCAGCTTGACCATGTCCTTTAGTTCTTTCTTCTCCTCCTCAAAGGTCTTCCTAAAGTTACCCCTTCCTCTTATACATGGGCCAATAGCCTCACCTTTTCTGACCTTCTTCCCCTTCCCCTTTAAAGACTGGTCCTTCTCCATCAACTCTACAACTTAAAGTTGATCTTCCCTAAGTTGAATTATCTTGCAAAAAAGGACCTCGAGAGACTCCACATTGTTCTTGACCAAACTGTGAACATGTAGTAGGTTCTTGATGTCCACATTAGTTTCAATAATTTTAGCCTCTATATCAGAGAGGCATTGCTCGCACATGGAATTAAACTCTGTAAAGGAGCACTCTAAGTCCACAAGTCTTTCAATAAAGATATCCAAGGAAGAGCCATTTCGCCTATTTCACATATTCTCTTTGAGGCTCCTAATCTTAATATTCACCCTATTAAACTCCTGCAGTACTCACTTGGCTAGCTTAAATGTGCTTATATCCCTCAAACAAGCCATATCCAAAAGCTTGAACATTGAAGTATTATTGTCATCAAGGTAAGAGAAGTCCTCAGAGAGAGGGTTCACCTTAAGTGGATATGTCTTTCTAGAATTCAGATTAACCCCCTCATCCTCATGTATAGACTTCCCACCTGAAAGCTCCACGCTAGGTGACTATTTAATAAGGGAGTCATTTATTTCAACAACATTATCCACAACACCCTTCTCCTTATCCTGATCCTTGAAACCCTTCAAATCACCTTTCACAACCTATTTTTTCATCTTTTCAATTCTTTTGGATGTCCTTCATAGCATTTCCTTGGCTTCCTTCTCCCCAACATCTTCAGGTAATCCCTCCTCCATACGACCATCCACAACATGATCCTGATCATTAAGCTCATTCTTCCCCTTACATTGGAAACCGCTAGAAACAACAACAATATCATTACCAGCAGTATGGGAATCCAACTCTTGAAGGACAATCTTCTTAGCAGCATGTTTCCCCTTGCGATTCCCCTTCTTCCTCTTCTTAGAAGGGGCCACCACAGGGGATGAAGACCCACCCTCATCCTCTTCATTTCATTCCTCTTCACTAACAACACTGGTATCTAAACCAAGCAAGAGGGAACCATCGTTGATAGCTTTTTCCTTACCTTTAATCGTCTTGGTTGAGATCTGAGCTCTCACATGCTCCATAATGAGTAGTATGAGGCCCTCATGGAGAATAGGAGACCTCCTATTTTTTAGATGAGCATACACTAACACTTCCAACAAAGATAAAAGAAAGAAAGGGAATGAGATAAACAACCCATGTCTCAAATGATTCAACAAAGTGAAATGGTGACCTAAAATTGTAGTATAGAGATTATCTAGGGTAACATACCACATGATGACCTCTACAATATTAGCCAAAATTTTCTTCAAATAAGTTCGTTCGTAGCCCCAAGATGAAAACTTAATCAACTTCTTTTGCTCATCATCCTTAAAGAAATGGTCCATGGCATTGTCATTACTCTTCCTCTCCTTAAAAAATTTATGACCCACCAACGTCAACTCAGTTATGGAAGCAATGAGCTTCTCAGTAATCACAAACTCCATTCCCCTAACCTGTATTCTTCTATTATGCCAGTAGTTGACAAATTCCATCGAGGCCTTAGGATCATGGTCATGGAGCCTTTCCAAAAAAGGCATCAAATTCCCATGCTCTAAAATCCTCCAAATTTTATGATCCTTCCTCCATCTTGCACAGGAATAGGGTTCAATCCTACTAGGGTCACCTCCCATGATCACAAACACCATAAACTAAAACCCCAGTAAAGAGACAGTTGTTAAAAAGAGAATAGGCGAACCAACACCCACAAAGCTTGTGAGTAGAAAGAAGGCAATAATGATGATAACATTCTAGAGAATGACCTTAACCATAGCCATCATTTCAGAATAAATATTTGGCATCCTTAGGAAGGAGGGAGTACTCCTCCCATGCCTTGAAATCGTTAATTCTGATAGCCTCGTTTGCAAAGAAATTTTCCAATGAGTTGCCCTCTCTATAAATATGAGTGACACAAGTTTCCTCAAAGGATCTAAACATCATTATAGCATCCTTGATCAAATGATCAATTGTCCAACTTGGCTTCTGAATGCCAAGTATGAAATTAATAATATTAAGTGAATCTCCTTTGACCCAAAGCTTGGAGTACCCCTTGTCCAACATAAACTTGATACTAATGAACGTAGCCTCAACTTTTGCATGGTGATTAACAACAACCCGGTTATCGAAGCAATAAACTCCTCATTAATCAAAAACTTCATTCCCCTGACCTGTAATCTTCTATTATTCCAGTAGCTGACAAATTTTGTCGAGGCCTTAGGATCATGGTCATGGAGCCTTTCCAAAAACTCCCATGCTCTAAAATCCTTCAAATTTTATGATCCTTCCTCCATCTTGCACAGGAATCTAGGGCTCAATCCTACTACAGTCACCTCCCATGATCACAAACACCATAAATTGATACCCCAGGAAAGAGACAGATGTTAAAAATCCAACAGGTGAACCAACACCCACAAAGCATGCGACGAGAAAGAAGGAAATAATGATAATAACAGTCTAGAGAACGAGCTTAACCATATCCATCATTTTGCAATAAAGATTTGGCATTCTTAGGAAGAAGGGAGTACTCCTCCCATGCCTTGAAATCATTAATTCTGACAACCTCATTTGCAAAGAAATATTCCAATCAGTTGCCCTCTCTATAAATATGAGTGATGTGAGTTTCCTCAAAGGATCGATAGGTTGTTAAACTTAAAAAATAGGTTAATTATAATTTAAAGAAAAAATAGTAAAACATATTAAATTTTTTTGAAAAATATATGGTGCACTAGAGTAGAGAGTCCTCTTTAAAAGGGTATAATTTTTTTTTTGATAATGATTAAAAAAATAGACAATAGTTGGTGTCAAATGAAAATTGTCAAATTCTAACAAGTTTAAATTTAGAATGTTATTATGAGAAAAATATACATCAAAATTTCATTTTTTTCTTGCCATGCACTAGATATTGAAGTCACCTATTTGAGAGAAAAAAAAAGGAAAATGAAGTTTTTTTCTATTTGTTTCTTAACGTCAAGTGAAAGTCACTTTTTCCTGAAATTTTCAACATTCTAAAATCTGCTCTTAAATTGATAAAAAAAATAAAAAAATTTGAATCTCAAAAATTACAGGAATAAACTTCATCAATATTTATACATTTCATTAATTACATCATTTTGAAATTCAAAACATAAATACCACTTTTATGTGGTCGAAGCTTATAATTTTTTTGTTGTTGGTCGATTCCTTTATAAAGTGTGACACAAGTTTGTGCTTTTACCCTACTACAATATCTATATCCAAAACACCAAAAACAATTCAATATATATATCAGCATCAAGTGTAACATCAATTAGGTCGGCCTAATTGGATGTAACACACAAAATTCAACTTGTCAGCCCCAAAAAAAAATTCTCCATACTCATGCCACAATTCACAATTCAAAACTTCTTAACATAGGTTGACATGGACCTAAAATAGATCCCACATAAAGGCTCAACACATATTAACCCTTCGCATACTCATCAAACATGTTAGGTTGGCACAACATAGGACCTAAACAAAATACATCAATTGTTCATTCAATTCACAATACGTTAACCTCAAAACATGATACTATATAGAATTCAAGCTCAAATAACATTTGGAAACTTATCTTCAACACTGCAACATCAAAGACTCATCCATGTAGGAGTGTGAAATCTCCCACACAAATACACTGTATAGGAAATGACTATGAAATGTCAGACCGGACTCTGTCATTCATATCTCTCAAAATACTTTTCCAAACTAGATGATATCTTTGGTTTAGATGCATCTAAGAACCACACAAATTAGGTTAGAAGTGTAGAGAAAAATATTCCTTTGTGGAGTGGTGCGGACCTAGAAACGAATACACTATTACACTAAATTGGCAATTTTGACACTTAATCAAATTTCCACATAATTGATTTTTCTGGACCAATTCTTCTTGCACAAATGACTTCTTTAGCACCTCAAAAATTTGTTAGGATAACCAAAATTGATCCACAACAATGTTGACATCAAAGATAACATTGTATTACATCATTATGCATTTTCTCCATGCACATGTTGCTAACTAGCATCATCAATGACAATCTCCTCAAACTTCCAACAATCTCCCCCTTTGTCATTGATGGCAACATGCCAAAAATCTCAAAAATGCTCTCCAATTCTCCCTCCCCTTTGACATCAAGGGAAAAGAGCACCTATATACATTATTCTAATTCATTACTAGAGCTCCTCCTAAATGATCTCAATCCATCAACAAATCCTCCATCTTCAACTTCCACATCTCAAAATTATTTCCAAAAAATTTATCTACCTCTATTCTCCCTAATGAATTTTTCATTTGAAAGTTCTTGCAACAAGATCACAAAATATCTTCCGCACAAGCTTCCACTCAAATTTGGATTAGTTCAAAAAACCCAACAACCCACAACTGAAACCAAAGATGATTAGGATTTGATACCACTTGTAAGGAAGCTAAGGTAGCAAAACAACTTCCTACACTAATGTTGAAAGGAGAATAATACAAAACTTTTACAAATCTTTAAAAGTTACAAAAACTTAAACAAAAATAAACATAAATATCATGCATACCAAAACATAGTGATCTATGTGGGAGAAACCCCACTCTTCAAAAACCACCTAATATATTATTCAAAAATCACAAAGATTACAATATACTTGCAGAGAAAGATTCTCATAGGAGTATCACCAACCAGAAATCTAGAGGTAACACAACCACTATAAGACTCTCATAATACATCACAATACATAGTCATAATACATCACCCTCATAAAATAGGGTTTCCTTCTAGGGAAAGTGAAGCCAACAAAAATATTGACCATCAAATATGACACATAATGATGAACGGTCTAGATTTACAATAATAAAGTGTACATAAAATTTGGCTTTAAGGGGTGCAACCCCCGAGCCCCCACTAGGGCATGCTAGCCCCTGGACCCCCAACTGGGGGGGATGATCCCCCTAAATCTCTCACTAGGGGGACCCCCCCATGCCCCTGAATTATCATATGAACAATCCCTTTGTATCAATAGTAACTTATGTAATTGCAAGGTTGAGACACATTTTCCCAACAAAATACAATGGAATGTGTATCAAGTAAAAAGTGAGAAAAAACATACAAGCGAGACTCATGATATTCCTTACCAATTGGAAGGAGTGCATTATCTTCAAGATTCCTGAAATTGATAAAATTTGGAGTGAATTTAAATTTTCTACTATTTTGAGTGATTTTGTAGACAAATAGAAGGTTTGTTGATAGATAAAGAACACATAGGACATCCTCAAATGTACCATTACCAGCATCAACTGAACCCTTCCCAATTACATCCACTAGAGAATCATCCCCAAAGAGAGTTTGGGGTACAGAACAAGGCTCCAACAAAGAAAATTATTCTTTAATAGAACCCATGTGATGTGAGGCACTTGAGTCAAGAATCCATTGTTGTGAAGAATCAACAATAGCAATAAGTGCAATTGCTTTCCCTTTACTTGATTTGGAAGGAGTGGAGGAATGTTGAGCAATAAAAGAAGGTAGATTAATGTTGTTCTTTTTAAGATGTTTTAACTCATCAATTTGATTCTTGTGACAAGAATGTTCCTCATGACCAATTTTCTTGCAGTAGCTACAAATTGGCCTTTCCTTCTTTTGATAATTCCATTTTGAAGAGGAGGAGTTGGAGTCTTTTTTTTTGTAGAAGATGATTGGGGGTAAAAGAAAAAACATGTGTCACACTTTCAATCAACTACATATTTTTGAGTGAAACAGTTTCATCCTAAATAGTTTTAGGTGAAAAAATTTTGACCGAAACTACATGGCCTATGTGTGACACACATAGTGTGAAACCCTTTCACCCAAAACAACAAAACAAAATATTTCCCTTTATTGCTTTAAAATGTAACTCAATTTGTATGTGTGTTTTCAATTAAAAGGGTTTCAAGCAAAAGGGTTTCAGTTGAAACCCTTTTACCCAAAACTATCTATGTGGCATCCTTGTTGGCAGCCACCTCATCTTTTTTTTAAAAAAAATCAAACTTTCCACTTGAACATGATATTTCTTCTATCAAAATGATTTTTTTTATAACTAAAAATACCCTTTTGTAGAGCTCAAAGTGAAGAATCCAAATATATACATTTTTTATATTTTGATTAGTTTTAATATGTTTTTTTAAAATAATACAAGTAGGTTGTTGAAATAAAAAAATGAGGTTGATTAGAATTTTTTTTTTAAAAAAGCTAAAAATATTTAAAAATAATGAAAAATATATGGTGCACTAGAGGAGAGAATCTTCTCAAAAATGGTATAAAATGTTTTTTGAAAAATATAACAAAAAATAGAAAATAGTTGACATCAAATGAAAACTATCAAATTCTAGTATGTTTGACTTTAACACATTATTACGAGAAAAATATATAGTAAAATTTTAATTTATTTTACATGCACTAGATATTGAAGTTGTCTATTTGGGAAAAAAATCAGGGGAAAATAAAGTTTCTTTCTATTTTTTCTTGACGTCAACTCAACATCACTTTTTCCTAAAATTTTCAACAATTCAAAATATACTCTTAAATTTATAAAAAAATATCAAAATAATTTTTTTTTAAATTAAAAAATTACTGGAATAAAATTCATCAAGAGTTCTACATTTCATTAGTTTACATCATTTTGAAATACAAAACATAAATACCACTTATATGTGGTCGAATTTGAGAATTTTTTTTTCTATTGGTTGATTCCTTTATAAAAGTGTGACACAAGTTTGTACTTTTACTCTTGTGCCTGATCTTTTTGTGACTTCTTCTTGAGTTGTTTTTATTTTTTGTCAAGTTTCCTTGATTTTTTTGACCCTTCGATTGACCAACCAATAAAGCTTGTGATTGTGAAGGATTAATAAGACCCATGGAAAGAAGCTTTCATTGTTCTCACCTTAGCGAGATGGCTGCAGAGTGCTTCCCCAACAAATCTTCGAGTGAGTGTGAGTCCATCAACGACTTCCAGGTGTAGGATCACCGATATGTGACCCTAACCCAACTTGTTTTTTTATCTTTGCACACATTTATTAGGCTTAGAATGTCAAACAAGTCTAGTGGCATAGTTTGGTGCAGCTGAAAGGGTCAAATCGGTGTCGCACGGCCTTAAACTGTGCAACTATTACAATTTGCGATGTCGCGTCACAGTTTAGAACTTAGGGGTCAAACTCCAAAGTGCACCAAATATGCAAATGGCACCGCCACGGTCCAGTTAGGAGTTTAGGGTTTCTTGATCAAAATAAAGTGTTGTTGTGGTGGAGTTTGCGATTTAGGGACTCCAGCAGCGTAGTTTGGAGCTTTCAAATAATGACGCCTTTGTTATTTTGGTAGTGAAAACTTCAAACGAGATCCATATTTTTTATGAAACTTGACGTTGTAGCTTTACTGGTGTAGGAGGACACATAGCCCGTACATTCATGCGAGCATTGATCCCCGGTACTCAACAATTTTTCTGGTTTAGATGAGTTGCTTTAGGAGCACCTTGGAGCATCAGTCTATGGTACATCACATACATGCCCACCATCAGGACACACTTGGGTGTGATGATTGCACTAGCCGAGCAATGGTACAGTGAGACATCATTGTTTCACTTTCCCACTGGCGAGGCGATCATCAACCTAGAGGATGTTTGGAAAATTCTTCAATTTTTGATCCACAGTGAGAGGGTCATTTATGACATGGACGTCGGGACCGATGCCTTCTATGAGATTATGGGGCTAGACGAGATTGTCTTTTTTGAGGGAAAAATTAAGCTTGAGTGGTATCGAGGTCGGGTGTCCACCTTCCATTTGATTGTGGCCGCTATCATTTCAGGACTTGTAGCTCCAGATCGACAGGGCAGGTATTTTAGCCTTGGATGGGGTCTAGCTTGGGATTGAATGCTCCACAGAAGATGTTGCTTTGTGTGGGGACCAGTGATGGTAGCCTCACTTTATCATGATTTGCACAAGTTTGCATATTGCGATAGCAGGGCCATCAGAGCTCGGGTGACACTTCTACACATCTGGGCCTGGAAGCATATTGTCGTGCTCCACCCGCAAGTTACAGTGGTTGATGTGGAGCCAGAAAACCCATCATTCTAGAGATATAGGGGTGGCTTGACATTTACACATACAGGATGGGTCGACATTCATCACTAGAGGAGGGTGATCAATGAGATGACCACATTCACTTGGAGGCCTTGCCTCAGGATGCCTGTATGGTACAATGATGTACAACTTTTCTTTGTGAGGTAGGACAAACTAATGCAGGATAGAGAGCACACTATGATCGAGTGCTACCTGCTAGATTAGGTAGCCAGGTAGTTCAACGACATTCAAGATAGGCCCAACAATTAGTATGTGGTCATTTTTGCTTGTACCACTAGGGAGACCACATGGGGTCGGTTGATCCCTCCAGAGGATGTAGTGGATAGCTTCAGAAAACTAGTAGCGAGGCCCTGGGCATATGATCAGGGGTAGGAAGACCCTGGGACTAAATAGGAATGCATTGACTGGTTCAAGCCACCAATCTAGTTGATAGTGCCAGGGGCAGTTTTATCGCAACAAAGACCCTGAGGCCAGACAACAGGGTGGGGGCGGGAGTGAGGAGGATGAGGAGACAGAGATGGGGATGGAGATGGAGATGGACAAGGAGGACCACCTCCCCACCATCCACACTAGCATCAAGATCAGAGGGGGTCGGGAGACTAGTAGAGAGACACTCCTAGAGATCAACAGGCGCCATGAAGAGACCAACAACCACCACCACCACCTCTGCCACCTTAGCTAGATCAGAGGGATATTTTGATTCAGCAACTCTAGGAACAGGTTGCAACACTGACGGTTGAGAGAGACCAGGCCTGATAGTAGGTCCAGGCCCTTACAATGGAGTGAAACTAGGCTGTACAGCAGAGACAGGCCACCAAGCTATAGTTGGCATAGGAGGTGGGTCAACGCTAGTAGCTAGAGAGTATGACAATTGTGGCATAGGGTAGGACGGTCCTAGCACGGATGTACCGGGAGGCCATCAGAAAGGCTAAGTACTACAAAGTACATTATCATTAGGCAATGCCTCGAGTGGCTTAGGTGGCATATTTCTCCCAGCAGATAGGGCAGAGGTAGGACCACCCTGAGAGACAGTAGGGGTGAGGGGAGTAGCCATCAGGGCTAGCTCACATTTTTTATCAGCGACACTTATTCTTTTTGAGATCCATGAGCTCTATTTTTTATAGCCCCATGGGAATTTGTACTCATTGATTGATACATACACATTTGATCCTGATTTGTACTATGACAGTTATATTATTGATATATATGATATGATTCGATTATGAGATGTGTCATATTTTATTTATGCATGATGGATGGATGCATTTACTTTTCTATATGTGATGTTCTATATGCGATGTGATGTATGATTATATATTATGGGATGTTTATGGATGAATGCATTTCTTTTTCAATATCTTTTTCTATGCACTTTTTATGATGATGTATGGATGATATGGATGCAAATGATATGATATGAAAATCCTCATACTAACATATCTATATTATGCACTTAATGGATGATGGTATTGTATGAGATGTATGGGATATTATGACATGCTCTTTTCTTCTTTTTTTTAGTACCTTTTTCAATATGTATGGATGATGCAATGATGCACATGACATGATATGATGATGCTTATGGATGATGCAAATGGATGATATGATCATGTATATGATGATGTTTATATGGTTTATGCAATGAATGCAAATATATGGTTTATGAGATGCTTAGAATAACCAATCTATATTATTTAATGATGAAATGCAATGCATGTGAGATGACCAGTGTTTCCTATATGATATGATAGTATGCTGAAGGTTTGTGGATGCAAGATGGATGCATTAGCGATGCTTTTGATTTAACTGTCATGGCACCATGTTAGCACGAAGAGAAAAAGAAGAAATAAGATCCAACAAGCCCACATTATTAAAGATGATGATGATGATTTGCTTCTCAGGAATTGGGATTTTAGAAAGGGCTATTTACCTTATTTTTGATAATATACACATAGGCACAATGCATCAAGGTATATAGAACCAGGATGACGTTGCACCTAGTGTGATGGACTTTGACTCGACAATTAGATAGGAGTACTCTTGTTCACACCTGACATATGGAACCTCATTCAAAATGTAGTTCAGATATTCCAAATATCTCATACCAATACATAGAAAGGCAAGCCTTCCTATATGGTCAACAAGATGCCTAAAACACCCTCCCTATAGACCAAACAAAGTAGGCATGACCAAAGTTATATTACAAGAACATCCAACAAGTACAACAGATAAAAGATAATGACTGTTTCTCCATTCCTTTTTCTCTAAATCCCTTTTCTTTGGAAATCATCAAGAGGTCATCGAAATGAGCACAATAAGATAAGTTGAAAGAAAAATATCTAGTAAACAAACAAGTTAATGTTCTTCATACCACTAGCCATGACTAAACTACGGTGATGCACGATGTTGATGTCCATTGTAGGAAGGATGTATCCTAGGACATGATGTTATCAGGATGATTTGGGACAAAGCGGATGATGAGCTATTAGTATAAAGAGTTGACCAACTTGTTTACTACTGACCTAGACTTAAGATTTTGACGTTTCGAGTTTTCACTTTTGAACTGCTAGACTTGTTTCTGATTGTTTTACCAAAGGTTGAGGTGATGATTGATTTATTGAAGTGATGTTTATTCTTGGTGAGGATGGGGCCGGATGGATTTTAATTTTTGAATTTTTGAAGTTTTTGAAATGTTTTGAGGTTGTTTTTGGTATTTTCAAGATGTTTTACAAATGTTTTTATTTTCAAATTTTCCAATGTTTTGGGGTTTTGAGATTTTCACCAAAGAGCCTAACCTCTGAGACCTATTGTAGGGGTCTCGGGGCTTATCAAAGATTAGTCTTTCCTACGTTATACATAGAGACCCGTAGTTCAACTAACAGGACTTGATTTATTGATGACATATGAACAAATGGATTGTCAACTTACTATGGCTTGACTCATATAGGACTAACCTAATTGTCTTGGGGATGATCAAATATCAACCTTGCCTACGTTCGAGATTAGAGACCCATAGTTCAACAAAGATGACTCTATTTTTACTTTTTGACTAACTTTTTGACTGTTTTTGGGATTTTGATATGATTTGATGTTTTTGGATTTTTGGATGTTTTGATGTTTTTGGATTTTTTGATTTTATGAAAGACTTTCAAGAATATACACGAATCTGATCCGATGAGAACATGCCCCCAACATGATGCAATAGACTACTCTGATACAAGCAAGACAAACTGACCTTAAAAATGGGCCAAGTAGTACTAGGAGGGATCATGACACAAACACAGGACCAAGCTATGATGCAGATGCGGATGGGTGATGGATGGAGACATGGGAGTGTGATGTGATGTGATGGATCAATGATGTAGAATGAGTCATGGAGATCCTGGTGGATGGAAAGTACTTATTTACACAAGGCATTTGTTTGCTAGGTTTTCACCAAGGTACTTGCCCAAAGTGCCACCGACGTGGTTTTCACTATAGGACGATTTTTTTCTTTACTGTTTTTAATCCTTTTCTATTTTTTTTTGGATTTTTATGCTTTTTGATTTTTTTTGTATTTTTGGTTTTATACCTTTGAAAGTTTAGGCATAAAAATTTTTGAGATGGGAGTTGTTCATGGGCTCCTGCAGAGGTTCTCCTTCAAGTGTTGATAACTAATATGCCCCTGACTTGTAGCTTGTTGTGATGATGAAGGGTCCCAACCAATTGGGTTCAAACTTGCCCTTGCTATCTAGATTTGGAACATTCTTCAGATTCTCCTTCAACACAAGCTCTCTGACTTGGAAGATCTGACTCCTAATCTTCTTGTTGTAACTTATTTTGAAGCGATTTTGGTAAAATTGCAAATGGTTTAAGGCATCCATGTGCCACTCATCTAGTAGTTCCAACTAACTTCAACCTTGACACCCAATATTATTCATCTATGATGAGATTCTTCAATGATATTCTTAGGTATGGGAGCTTGATCTCAATGGGGAGTATGGCTTCTGATCCGTAGACCAGGGAGAAAGGGGTGGCACCTATTGATGTGCAAATGCTTGTTTGGTAAGCCCATAGGGCAGGATTCAGCTACAAGTTCCAGTCACAACCAACGTCATTGACTATTTTCTTGAGGATTTTTAGGATGGTCTTATTTGTAGCCTCAGCTTGGTCATTTCCTTGGGGATAGTATGGAGTGGAAAAGTGATGTTAGATTTTGAACTTTTGGCATAGGTCAGGAACATCCTGATTTTTGAAAGGTGTCCCATTATCTGAGATAATGGCTTGAGGGACACCATAGTGAAAAATTAGGTAGTTCAAGATGAACTTGGATATCTGCTTTCCTGTGATATAGGTCATGGGGATGGCTTCCACCCACTTTGTGAAGTACTTGGTGGTGGTGATGATGAACTTATGTCCACTAGATGAGGTGGGGGTAATTTTTTTGAGATTGAGCCCCCATTGTAGAAAGGGCCAAGATGTAACAATCGGGTGAAGCTCCTGAGCTAGTGCATGGATAAGATCCCCATGCTGCTAACACTGCAAAAACCTTCTAACATAATCATGTGCTTCCCTTTCCATTGTAGGCCAATAGTACCCAGTCCTCAGCAATTTCTTAGCCAAGGTCATACCACTTGAATGTGAACCAAAAATGTCATTATGTACCTCCGTTAAGGTGGTCAAAGCTTCCTCAATGTTTAGGCATCGTAAAAGTGTTCCTTCAATGCTTCTACGATATAGGGTATCCCCTAGGATGACAAAATGGGATGACTTTTTGACAAAGGCTCTTTTGAGGTTCGGGGTTATATCTACGGGGAGGACTCCTATTGTCAAGTAAGTGTATATATCATGAGACCAAGGATCACCAGAACCAACAATTTCACACACAAATTCATACTTTGGTACCTTGAATGTTGGTATGAGAAGCTACTCTATGAGGAATTCTTGCTTTGGGACATTGCGTGGGATATCGAATAGTGATCCAATTATTTCCATCACATCCGTTGATCTGTTATTTGCTATTGGTAGATGCTCAAATGTGATATCAATGAAGAACTCTTTGAGGCTTTCCACCAATTTCTTGTATGGAGTCAACTTATCATCCTTTGTTTGATACTCATCATTGACCTAGTTGATTATGAGTTATGAGTCTTTGTAGACCTTCAGTGCCATCATCTGCCACTGCACTACAATTCTTAGCCCTATGACAAGAGCCTCATATTTTGTGATGTTATTTATGCATGGAAATGACAACTTGTATGATTTAGGTATGCAATCCCCTTGTGGAGTGATGAAGAATATTCCCGCTTCTGACATATGTTGTGTGTAGGATCCATCAAAGTACATTTTCCAATGATCTGCTACACTTAGGTTGAAGATTGATTCATCGGGGAACTCTGATACAAGTGGGTTCTTTGAGTATATCGATGCCTCTGCCAACTGATCTATGATTGCTTATCCTTTAATGGACTTGCATTCCACATACTCAATGTCGTGCTTCGTCAAGATCACAACCCATTTAGCCATTCACCATGTGAGTGTTGCTTTAGAAAGTAGGTACTTGAGCAAATCTATCTTTGCAATGAGCTTTATTTGATGTGCTAGCATGTAATGTTTGAATTTTTGTGCTACAAACATGACTGCTAAGCAAGCTTTCTCAATGGATGTGTAATTCAGTTCATGGCCCACCACGGTTCTACTGATGTACTAGATAGCTCTCTCTTTCCCATTTTCATCATGTTGTGCTAGGAGAGTGCCAAGAGCTCCTGTTGTTTCTGATATGTACAAAATCAAGTGTTTGCTTGGAATTGGTGGCATGAGAACTAGTGGTGTAAGTATTCCTTGATCTTGTTGAAGGATTGATCGCATTTCTCATCCCATTTGTATGCTACCCCCTTGTGGAGTATATGATAATATGGGATAGCCTTGTCTACTAGTTGCGCTATGAATCTGTGGATGGATTGGAGTCTTCATTGTAGGCCTCTTAGCTATTTCAATGTTTTTGGTGCCTCCATTTCAAGGATTTCTTTGAATTTGGTGGAGTCTACCTCAATTCCTCTTATGGATATGATGTACCCTAGGAGCTTGCCCGATTGTACCCTGAAGACACACTTTTTTGGATTTAGTCAGACCTTGTACTTTTCTAGCCTATCAAAGATGGAGCTTAGAGCTGATATGTGATCCTGATGTTTCTTTGATTTAGCCAATATATCATCCACATAATCTTCCATAGTTTTATGAATCATATCATGAAAGATTAGTGCCATGGCCCTTTGATAGGTAGCTCCCACATTCTTTAACCTAAATGGCATCAATTTCTAGCAATATGTTCCCCATGGACAAGTGAAAGCCATTTTGTTTTGGTCATCCTTTGCTATCATGATCTAGTTGTAGCCTGAGAATCTGTCTATTAGTCATAGCATCTAATGTCTCACCACCATATCCACAATCATATCAATGTTTGGTAGAGGGAAATCATCCTTAGGACATGCTTTGTTCAAATCTCTAAAATCTGTGCAAATGCGGATGCCCCCAATGGGCTTTAAGATAGGCACAAGGTTTGAGACCCACTCTGGCTAATCAATGGGCTATATGAATCCTGCATCTAGGAGCTTCTATAACTCCATCTTGACCAACAATTCTATATGGGGATGCATCTTCCTTAGCTTTTGTTTTATTGGCTTTGTTTCAGGATATACAACTAGGTGGTGAACCACAACTTCCAGATCAAGGGCCAGCATGTCGACATAGGTCCATGCAAAGTTTTTCTTTCTTTCTTTTAGGAATGTAGCCAGGAGTTCTTGCTCTTCTGTTAGAAGTGATTATGCATAGAAGGTGATGTGCGACATTTCCTTTGTTCCTAGGTTGACTGGATTGCACTTCTCTACTAAGACCGTTGACTTCTCTTGATGAATAGCACTGAGGGGACGATTGAATCCTTCATCCTCTAGCACCTCAAAGAGGTTTTTTTCCATTGGATGCATCCTTTATTTTTACTATTTTTTGGGTTAGAGAGTGCCACAGTGTGGTTTTCACTCAAAGACCTAGAGATTATTCTCATATTTTCACTTTTGCAATTGAAGGATTTAATCATTTCCCTATAATAGGCATGTGTGTCTAGTATGATGTCGAACATAGCTTTGTGATCTCCATATGGTATCGTATCCCACAATCCCATGAATTTTGAGAGTGCTTCATCATTTTGGAATGTGTCCAAAATTGGTGGTCCTCGTTGGTTGTAATCAATGACTTGGGGATAGACTAAGTTTATCTCATGGGTTTGACTGGTTGACTCAAAAGAAAGGGTACTAATCATGAGAAGGGAGGAGTCCTTGAATAGCATAGGTAATTCAATTATGGGATCCTCATCATCACTACTATACACATCAATTATGTCAAAGGTAAATTTTTCTATGACTCGACCTGTGGATACTGGTAATTGAAGGTCGGATGCTGATAGATGAGGGGGGGTTTTGACCTTTCTAACCAAGGAACCTTTGCCAAGTATGGTTACCTTTGGAGGGGTACATCCAAGGCCAAGTTTTCTCATACACTTCTCCAGAATGAGAGGTACTATAAGACCATTATCATTCTATCCAAGTTTCTTATTTCCATTATATCCCATACCAAGCATCATTTGTAATCCTTTCTTGCTCTTATCAATGGGAAGATCAGGCACGGGCCTTTCATCTTGGCACAGTAAGCTTGATATGTCTTTCTCATCTACTATCTCCCAACTTAGATCTCCCCAACATCTAAATCTAGAAGGGTCTACTCTGAAGGTTTGGGATGATGTTTCGGCTAGTTGGGGTTTCCTGTGAGATCTAGGAGATTGAGGTAACTCTCCTATTATGAAAGCACTTTTCTTCATTTTATAATCCCCACACCCATTGTCTTGGATAATGACCTTGATTTCAGAGATATCAGGAATGACGGGTGTCTTTGTCTTAGAAATGGAGGCCAAGGTAGCTGAGTCTACATATGGAGTCGTAGGGCCTTCATCATTCTTCAGGACTTGGGGGATTTTATAGTATTTTGTTTCCAAGTTCTTGTAGTAAGCAAAGGGCTCGGGATCACCGTGGACCATCACCTCTTGATTTTGATATGGGAACTTAACACATTGATGGATAGTTGATGTGACAACTTGCATCCCATGGATCCATGGGCACCCCAGGAGGATGTTATAAGGAAAATCAAGGTCAAGGACCTGACATGTGGTTTCCATAATGGTTTTCCCTACTTGAATAGGGAGTTGAATAGTGCCCTGAGACACTCTTTCTTGATCATCATATGCCCTGATTGTGATACCCTCACCCTGTTCAATAACATCCTCTGAGAATCCTAGATTCTTTATTAGTTTGAGCGAATAGATATTTAGGCCTGTACCCCCATCCACCAAGACCCTTTTGACTTTATTTTTATGGACGAGGACTTCAAGATGGAGTGTGCGATTATGAGATGGTTGGGTAGGAAAGTCCTGATCAAAGAATGTTAGGAGGCTTGGGGTGGTGATGTGTCTGATCATAGCTTGGAACTGGTCAGCATCAAGATCCATGGAGATGGTCGATGAAGCCAATGCTTCCTCTAGGATTTTTCTATGGGCGGGTGATATCTTCAACAACTCCATGATGAGATCTGAGCAGGGGTTCTTTTTAACTGTTCCAAGACATTGTAACCATTAGGAACGGATTTTAGATTTGAGGAGGATGCTCTAGGTGGTTGTGATGACCGAACAATGGTAACTTTTCTACTGCGTGTGGTGACTCCACAATCAACTTTGGCTCCCTTGATGTTAACAACAGTGACCCATTCATCTATGGATGCAACAACATGATTGTACACATGGTTCACATTGGCATACTTGGTCTTTCCATGGTTGTTCCCTTTGTTATGATTTGGCATCAGATTTGTGTATATTTTAAGGTCTTGATTTCCATCTAGTTGTTCAACATTTATGACCTTGTCATCGATGAGGTCTTGGATCAAATTTTTCAGCCTCATGCAACTGGCTATTGTGTGCCCCTTGATTTTATGAAAATCGCAAAGGTGATTTTCATTGTACCATGGCGGTTTTACTTGGGGCTCTTGATAATTCTCATAAGTGGGAATTTTGATGAGATTCTCGTTTATCAGTTTCTTCATGACCGATTCAATTGGTTCCCCAAGGGCAGTGTATTTTCGTTTGGGGGGATATTTGTTTCATGTGGGTCCCCCTTGATTATTCGGATTATTGATTTGATTGTTGTGATACCACGTTGGCTTGTGTGTTGTTTTGATTGTTTCCTTGCAGTTGTTGGTACGATTGTGTGTTTTTTTTTGGAGCATTGATTATGACCTTGGCATTCACCACACCATCATTAGTGACGTTCTTTTTCTTCACCCACGTGCGAGGTTTTTCATTATAGCTAGTGGATGGGTGGTTGTCTTGATGTTTTGGATATGTGGGTGTCCCCCCTTGTGCAGTAAGGGAGCATTCGATGTTGAGCACTTTGGGGATCAAATGGTCATACATGGTGATACATTGCATCTTAAGATGGAATGACAATGTTTTCTCGAGATTGGCAATGATGGTACAAATTTGTTGTTCCTCTAGTATGGTCCATTTGCTCTTGTTGGCCTTGGATCTCCATCATTGCAAGAAGGAAGCAAATGATTCCCATTTAGCTTGTTTGAGTGCAGATAGTTCCTCTAGACTCACATCCATACCTATATTAAAGGTGTAGTTCTTTATGAATGCATCTACAATCTCTTGGAACTTTTTTATTCTAGGAGGAAGGTGAGAGAACCATTCCATGGCAGGACCATCCAAACTTTGAGGGAATAGCCTCATCAGATATGTATCTTCATATGCGACCTCCATGCAATGTACTTGGAATTCCCTGATGTGATCTTCAGGGTTTCCCGTCCCATGACATTTGTTGAATTTAGGGATTTCAAACCCCTTTGGGAATGGTACCATTGCAAGGCTCCTATCGAATGGATAGGGGCATAAATTGCTAGGTGTTTTTGTTTTTTTCTTGGATTGGAGATCTAGCACTTGTTGTGAGAGAAACTTGATTTGTGTCATCATGTTGTTTTGCAGATTAGGAGGTGGAGTGAATGTGTTTTGAAGTGGTTGAGGTGTTTGGGTGATGGGTGGAGTGTTGGGTATGTTGGTGGGATTTTGTTGCAAGCTCTGTTGTGCAATCAAGACTTGATGATATGCCTACATTTGTTGTTGTGCCAACAACGCTTGTTGTTGGACTTGCTGATGTTGTGCCAACAATGCTTGTTGTTGTTCTTGATGTTGTTGTGCCAACAACACTTGTTGTTGGGCTAATAGTTGGGTTGATTTTTGTTGAGCTTGATACTATTGTAGGGCTTGCTGATATGCTTGATGTTGGGCAGCTTGGTATTGTTCCTGGTAGTGAGCTTGTGCTTGTGCTTGCTGAGCTTGATATTGGGCTTGAGCTTGAGCCTGTGCTTGTTGGGTTGCTTGTGTAGCCTAGGAAGCCTGTGCAACTTGAGTTGCTTGAGTTGCTTGTGTAGCTTGGGCAGATTGTTTTTGTTGTAACAAAGCTTGAGCTTGGGCAGCCTGTTGTGCTTGTTGTGCTCATTGCGCTTCTTGTGCGACTTGAGCTGCTTGCACTTGTTGAGTAGCTTGTTGTGCGGCTTACATGTTTTGTGCTTGTTTAGCTTGGAATTGTTGAAGTTCCTTTTGATAGGCTTGTTGAGCTGCTTGCAACGTAATGCTATATTTGTTAGCCATGTTTGGTCTTGGTGATGGTGGTGGTGGCAGATTCAAAATGTTATTTGTTGTTGTGATGAGGGGTGCCATTGTATTGATCATGGGGATTTGTGTAGTGGATGGTGCGATTGATATGCTTGGTCCTTGAGAGACCATGTTTATGGATGAAGCAGTGATTGCTTTGGTTGTTTGGATTGTTGCCACCTATTGTTGCGATATCGATGGCAAGATCAGAAGATTTGGTATGATGTTTTGATTTATGATTGGGGGGTTGTTTTCACTTTGTTGATTGAAGAGTAGTAAAGGGGGTTTCCCTAAACTGAGGAGTGGTGTGGATGTTAATGGAAAAGGTGGAAGTGGCGGAAAAATGGGTGGTGTATTCCCTTGAGGAAATGATGATGATGAGGGATCAAAGATACCCCCTTGTCCAAATAGCCCACCTTCTCCTTGCGAATTCATAGGGAGAGAGGTTTGTTTGTTGAGAGGATATGTCAGTGTTGCATGAAAAGAGGATGGGTTGTTGGGGTCATGAAAGATGAGTGGAACATACGGGTGTAATCGATTTTGAGGAATGGATTGACCCAAGATAGTGTTTGCATCCAAATCTTGGTTGTTCACAAGGGGGTGTGTTTGAAGAGCATGAAGTAATGAGCTCCCCTTATTGACAATTGGTTGAGTTGGAGCAATGGATGATGTGATTTGTGGGATGGTTTGAGTGATGCTTTGAAAGGATGTTGTGAATGAGACTGGTGGCATAATTCCAAGAGGTTTCTCCACAATAGTGCTTACATAAAAATCAAAAGGGAGTTTAGCCCCTTCTTTTGCCAATTCTAGCATGTATTGTGAGGGATTAAGTTTCATCATGGCATTGACAATTTTGTAAGTCTCGGGATTTTGGACCATTTCAATAATCTCATCTCGAGTAATCCATAAAACATTGTTGGTGATGTCCTCATTTGGCCACCTTCCTCTTGATGATCTTGTGGAAGTGTAGGGAGATTGAGAGTGGGATTGCTAGACCCAATGAGATTCATTTTGGAAGCGGTTTGACTCAAGTCACTCAAAGTGGATGTTTCTTTGTTCGTTTCCATGTTCTTCTTGTGTTGAGATCTAGTGTGGACCATAAAATGAGGATTAATTTTCAGGAATGGGAGGTGAACCTTTAATTCCTTGGATTGATCTAAACTTTAGGTACAAAAAAGAAAGTCTAAGGTATTGAGGATCAAAGGATGGTGATGAGATAATGAAAGGATGGATGATTGGTGAATGATTGGAACTCTTAAGAAATCTTGAAGGGGATACTAAACTTTAGGACTTTTGGATTGATGTTTGATTTGATTTTGGATCTTGATTTTGGATTGATTTGAATTGATTTTGATTGGATTTGGTTTGGATAATGAACTCATAAACTCTAAGAGGTTGGATGTTGTCCTAGAGTAAACTTGTCCACAAGATGATTATTTAACTAAGTGTGTAAAGAAGGATTCATCTACACACACCTAGTCAAACAAGATGATTTTTATTTTTATTTCAAAGGATTTTCCCAAAGTTTAGCATGAAGGATTTTTTCAAGATTTCCAAGAGTTGTTTGTGAGGTGATTTTTGATTTTGGTGTTTTGAGGATGAATGTAGGTGTTTTGATTTTGATCCTAAGAGACTTAGAGAGACTTTTTTTACTAGACCTAGGTGTTGAAGAACATGCTAAAACTTCCTATGTGAGATACTCAAACCTTTGAAAACATCTTGGATTTTGACAATAGTAAAATGAATACAAATTTGGGTTGTTCCTTGATGCACGTCTGTAAAAGTTGAAGTTCAATCTTTCTCTAAATTCATAAAGCATAGACAAACGTTTCTTGCGATATTTTTGACTAAGACCTTTGGAATTTGGTTTTCAGATTTTGATCTTTCGGGAAATCATTTGAAAGAGCACATGTGTGGGGTCCAATTATTTGTTATCTTTGCTTAATGAGTCCTTTTTACCACAAACATTTTCTTGATTAGGTTTTCAAACTAAATGTCTAATGTCCCAATTTCTTCTCATCCCACAAAGTCCATTATGTGGAAATCAAGGAAATTAAGGCAATAGTTACCTAATGTTGACATTAGTGAGAGAAAATTGAGATATAAATTCAAATGCTTAAAAGCCTCTAAGGATAGAATCCCTATTGCAAGCAATAGCACTTGGATTTTGTCAAAGGTATTTGCTTTCTCTAAAGGGTTTGAAATTTGATGCTCATGGTTGAATGTTTGTTTTCCAATGTTTTAGATCCAAGCAAAGTGTTTTGATTCGAAGAAAATGCACAACCCTATGGATAGTCAAGAGACAATATTTGTTGAATCCCCACTTGGATAAATTTAGCTGCGCTTATTCTTGGCAAATGATTAAAAGTTTGACCACACTGACTCCCCTCCATGACACTCACTTCTATAGGTCAGCCAAGCTTTAGTACCCATGAAACTCCCATGGAATACTTCTCATCTCTACCAAGAACCACAAAAATGTGGGGCAACTTCAGAATGACCGTTCTTGCACCAACAAATAGATAAGGATCTGGGCTTCAAAACAAATTGGTTCTTAGTCATGGTGATCGGGGACATGGCACCTTGCAAGCATCCAACAAGCCACTAAAGGCTTTGATCAATCCTACTAGGGGATCTTATACTTTTTAAGGTAGTACCCCATTCTGAAAGACAATATACGACTAAGGCCTACATACCATTGGACTTGACAATTTAGTCTTATCCTTTTATATACCAGCCCGAGTGAAAAACCGGTTGGAGTTGCCTTTGAGTTTTCCTTTCGGATGTGTCTCTTAGGCAAGCCCCTCTAAGGGTAAACCAAAGCAAGCAAACACATTTCTAATTCGATCGATCTTTGTTTACATGAACAAAGAGAGAACACACGATATACTCCACTCACACTAGTAAGATTTGTTCAATTTTAAAAACCCAATTGAAGTGTAGAGGAAATCTTCTATACAACTTAATATCACCAAAATACTTTTGATTCTCAAGATCTTCATGAGGCGCGAGAGAAGCACATACGCCTTTTAAATGATATTACTTTGTACAAAAGATTACAAAGCACAAAAATCACATGTTCATTTTAACCTTCAAAGCAAGAATGGAATATTTTTAAGCACCAAAATTGAAATGTGAAATTTGCTTGTTCAATTTTAAAACCCAAAAAAAAACTCTAGTAAGTTCCTAAATTTCTTTTTAATCCCTTTGATTTGTTCTTTTTAAGCCCAAATGAAAATTATTGAGTCCTAAAAAGCTTGAAGATGACAAAGCCCTTAGAAATGGGATTATAATTGCTCCCCAAAGTGTTTAAAAACACTTGATACAATAGAATGAAGATGTCATAAGAAGTATTGCTTTCATTTCCTCCTCCCCTTTGAATCACTCCAACCTACAAAAACTAGTTAAACTATAGAAAATAGAGGCCAAAAACCAGTTAGAAGTCAAAGGTGATCAAAATAAAAAAAAACACATGTTAAAAAATTGAAATTTTCCTTTCACCCCACCCCAACGGCATAGTCTATGATGGTGGTGCAGTTTGAGAGAGGTCGGTGGCACTCTAGTGAAACCAACGGTGCTCTGTGGAGAGACAATGAACGCGATTGCAGCGCTATTTCACCAAGCGACGTAGTTCGGAGTTTGAATTGGTCGGGCTGAGTGAAAATGACAGAAGCGGTGCAGTTTGTAATTTGAAAGCATCACTAAATAGCACCATTGGACTAATAGTGGTGGATTTTGACTTTGGCAGTAGTGCAGTTTCCTATAGACACACAAAAACTTTAAAAACAATAGAATTTTCTCAAAAAAACATGTTAATTTCTTCATATTTTCCCTCCTTCTAGCACCAAAATGTGAATGGTGATCCTAGACCTACACAAATACAAACAAACATACAACATTAGTCCATTATGCAAATCAAATCATCATTCCCCATAAGATTCATTTGAAAGATCAAGAACAAGAAATAACATGAAGAACACAAATAAAAGTTATCTAATCTTGCTCAAAACAAACAAACTCTCAATCCCATGGGGGAATTGGTGCTATTTTGAAGTGGAAAATAGCCCTTTCTTAATTCCTAGTCAAGCTTGATGATGAACTTTGAAGATTGATTCTCCTTGATGAAATTTCTCCATAACCTAGCTATGAAATGATGAAAAACTATGAAAATGGATGACAATGGATGATCTTTGCTCAAGTATGAAGATAATAATGTTGCATGAAGTTGTGGATCCAAAATTAATAGGAGAGCCTTCTATTTATAGAAGAGAATGATGGAAGAATAAGCAAATGGGATGAATGTGGGATCAAACACCAACCAATAGCACAATGCCACTTGTCAACATGTGAGTGGACATAGGTGGAGCACATTTTGATGAATGTGCACATTAATGTTGTTAGGTGGAAATTCAAAATTGGAGAAATGACATGTTGGAGGGAGATGAAAGAAGAATTAAATGCCACTTGGCTCAAGAAAAGGACATGTAAGAGGTCTTTAATGCCTTTTTGGATGTACAAGTCCTTTTGGGGGGGAATTTTCAAATTTGAGGAATATTCCAACTTTGATGCCTTTTTGAATGAAAATAGGAGATTTATAAATCAGTTAAATTGATTTTCATGTGCAAGTTGCAAAATCTAGAGGATTTGATGGATTAGAGTTAGGATTAATCATGATTTGATTAACTTAGGTGGAGATTAGCTTATTTGACATTGTGATTTAGATTTTAGGATTTAAATAAATCAAAATGAGAGGAATAATGATATTTGACTCAATTAAATAAAGTTTGGTTTATTTAATTAAAAGGGGATGATGTTAGATTTAAATTAAATAAAGATAAATTTATTCAATTTAAAAGAGATGACTTTAGAGGCTAATTAAATAAAATTGATTTATTTAATTAGAAGGATGACTTTAGGATTGATTGATGGCTTAATTAAATAAAATTGATTTATTTAATTAAAGAGGAGAATATGATGATTTAATCAAACAAAATGATTTATTTAATTAAAAGATGAAATATGATGAATATAATCAAATAAGGGTTATTTGATTAAATGGTTAGTAAAGGGGATGATTCAAGACGAACTAGTGTTAGTAAATTAGGATCAGGTGTATGTGATCAATCGGTACATTTTACTTGTCTACAACAACAAAAACAAGAGTCACTACTTTCTAACTACTAGTGTTTTTTTAAATGGAAGAGAATAAGGGATTCAAAAAGGGGGGCCACACAAATTGGACATATTTTTTCAAAAAAATATAACATAGCGTCTAGTGTGGCCCCCCTAAATGTTAACCTTTTTATTATTTTAAAAATCACTTTAGTGAGAAATTAGCTAGCACCATGTAGTTTATCCCCAATATTTTTACTAATTTTTTAATGAATATATGTTTTTTTACTAATTTTCAAAGTGGACACATCCTGAAAAATAGAAATTTGAGTGTGCTCACTCCCTCTCTCTCTCTCTCTCTCTATTGTTCTCTCCTTTCCTCTCTACTTCTCTCTATCTCATCACTCTCCCTCCCCCCCTCTATCCTTGCTTCCCTCTCTCTCTCTACTTATCTATATCTCCATTCCTTCTCCTGTCCTCCCCCTTTCCTCCTCTCCCTCCTTCCCCTCTCCCCTCCTTCCCTTCCCTCTACTATTTATCCTCCCTCCACCCTCCATCTCCATTCATTCCTCTTTATCTTTCCCTATCCATATACCTCCTAACTCATTCTCTCTTTGTTTGCTCTCTATCTCCTATTCCTCCTCCTCCCTCCTTCCTATCTACTTGTCTCTATCTTTCCTCCTCTCACCTCTTGCCTACCTCCTCTCCTGAGTGGATGGATGGGGAGATCATTATGGAGATATAAAAACTCGATCCGGATCCGGATCTGGGCATCTTCGATCAAACAGGATCGACAATCGGATCAAAATCAGGCAGATCCGATCAAATCAGGCAGATCACGTTCTTCACGTCGGATCAAAATCACTCGGGCAAATCAGATCAATCATCCGGATCCGGATCAGATCAAATCGAGATCAAAATCGATCCGATCAATCGAGATGTCCATATGTAAATGCCAACTTATAAATATTTATTTCATGTATATAGTTTCATTGAAAGAGAAAAAGAAGAAAGAGGGAAAAAAGGTCCAAGGAAAATTTTTCAATGCAAAACATAATGTGCTCATGTTTTGTGAAAGAATTCACATAACATGAGCATGTTTTATTATAATGTGCTTGAACACTTTCTCTATTTTAGGACCAAAAAGTGGAGAGGCCAGTTTTTGGCCCCCCATCTTTGTGCACCCACCCATTAGTTCATTGTTAATTTGATAACCGCAAACTTCATTAGTTGTACCATATAGAGTTTTAAATTTTTCCCTTGCATGATGTGAATCTATACATCCTTCAATTTGAAACATAATATCCAGAGAAACTAAACTGAGCTTAGACAACCAAGAGCTTCTATATGTTCTAGCATCCAGAGTAACTTTTCCTTATCATTTGTGGATTCAATTACATTCCTCTCAACATAAGGTGTATATCCTAGTTGCATTAAGGTGTTCCATGCATTTTGATGTCATGTATTGTAGTTGTATGGTGTTAGCAATGGAAGCTTAAATGTACCCATTTGTGAAGGAAAAATAGAGCACAAAGTAGAACAAATGTATAAGAAAAATACAAGAGACCCCTTGAGTCACTCAATCAAAGAACCCCCTAAAGAAAAATGATTTGGCACTTTATATTTAGTGCAGTTACATATTTATACAAGATAAAAATATTAAGTGGATTGGACTTCAATGCTTTATAAATACTTAAAGAATGAGCATATGTTGAAAGTACAATTTTGGTATAATACCACATGAAATAAACATCACTGTAAAGTACACAAAAAATTATACACTATTAAAAAAGAATCACCTTGATTTGAGGTCGTATTCAAAAGTTATGCAGCTTTGAAGTTCTCAAAACGAGAATTGTGTTGTCCTCTTTGATAATATTTAATTTCTAAAAATTCCATGCACTTAAATTTGAAACCATAGAGTGCAAAAAAGTATCCGAAATAATAATAAAAAAATGCACTAAAATTGGAGGTCTATAGCTCGAGTTATGGGTTGTCAAAGTTGGTCTTCAAAAACCAACCTATCAACAGAGAGGGGTATGATTTAAAAAAAAATCCTTCTGCCAAATTTAGCAGAATTGTTGCCAAAGTTAGTTGTATACCAAGTTTAGATACCCTCTAGATAATTTAAACCTCCACAAAAGTTAGAAAGTTCTTTCAGACAAAATTAGAGATTATTTAATTTGGTGGGACAACCAAAATAGTCACCAAATTTGGTGGAGGTGCTAAAACTATTGGTGAAACTGAAAATATATATTTTTTGTAAATATATAAAAAAATTATAAAGAGGCTCAAAGGTCGAAGTGCAGGGGATTAGGGGGTTGAAGCTGCACCCCAACCCCTATTATAGGGATCCATAGACCCTTGTGAGGGTCACAACCCTATATAGGGTGCGAGGCTTGAAGGGTGCCCACAAGTACCTTCGAGTACCTTGTGGTACCCCTTCTACAAGGCCTACGTAGGTACCTGCAAGGAATTTTATTTTTGTTTTTTTTTATTTTTCAAATTTTTAAATATTTGTAATGCTTTTTTTTAAAATTTTGTTGTTTCAAAACAAAAAATGAACAATTTTCGTTTCACATGGGTTTGTCCATGGGTGTCATACGATTCCTTGGACAATTTTTTTTTGCCTCACTTGTCAACTTTGTCCAAAATCGATGTTTTGACAGTCCATGTTAAGGTTTTTGGACCTTCTAAGTATGATGGCAAGGTTGGATTTGACCCTAAATTTTTTGAAATAACATTTCTTTGTTGGATTTGGTAATGAACCTCCCACTTTAAACTCGTGCAGATCTGCGCTCCGATGTCCAATTCAGAAGAAATAAAAGGAAAATCTAACTTTCTCAGCTAATCTAGACTCAATGGTAAGCTCAAAATTTTTCCACGAAGCTTCAAAAAGCCTGCAACTATAAATTCAATGTTTGAACCCCCAAAAACTAGTATTTTCTCCACACTTTTATGATTCTCTAAATAATCCGAGGATGCAAGAGAAGAGCATACTGATGCTCTTTGAAAAATAATAGCTCTACACTCATTGATTTCTCAAAATATTGCTAACCCATAACTCATAACAACTCTGATACAATGTAATATTTGGCTAAATAACCTACCCAAGATGCAAATGAAGGAAGGAAAATGAATATAAAAATCTAAGATGAGAAAGAATAAATTGTATTCTACTCAAAATAATGCAAATCTTACAATAAGCTGTAGAATTAATATTACAAAACTTGGAACCCATTGGTTATATAGGCTAAGGGGAGAGATAAGATGTAGTAATATTGTGACAAGTGTTGTCATTTGTGAGGTGTGACAACTTAGGGTGATTAAATCCTAACAAACTTATCCCTATGTAAACTTAATCTAGTGTGAAGAAGATCTAAGTGGATAACAAGCTAGTAAATGAACTAGTTAGATAAAGTACCCCTTTTACACTAACAACTGGAAATTTTTGTCATTACACTCAGAAACCTCTTTTCATGTTCATCTCCTTCTTTTGCTTCTTCTTCATTATCACTCACATCCTCTATAGGTACTCCTCTATGTTGTGTTCTTTCCATTGCATCTAGCCTAGTTGTGATTCATTTTAGCATCTCCACAAGTGTCATGTCTCCAACTCATGGGACTGCTCTTTTGCATCTTCCTTTGGGTGCTATGTTTCCTCATATCCTCTACAATCTCAAGTTCTTCACTCTTCCTAAAACAATCTATTTAGGACTCTAAGCTCAACCTTCCACACTCTTTAGAATTCAACTTGCTCTAATACCACTTAATGCAGGTCAAGGTTCATGGGCCTTGACAAGCTACTAAACTAGTTAAAATTCATACATTCCTTCACACATTCCTTGGTATTAATGCTTAAAAGCATGTAGATATCAAACCAAAAGGTTTCCTTAATATTCCTCATGTTGAAATCTTGTTGTCTTCTTCAAAGCCTTCAAAACTCTAATTCTTGCAGAAAAATTTCCTCCAAAAATGAATGGAATCCTAAAATTCATAGAGAAACATGATGGAGTTGGCAGCCATTCGATGTCTTGACATGATGAGACACATGTCAAGCATCTATTTACACCCTTGATCTACTCCCTAGGCCAATGGGGACATCTAGGTGGGTTGGAAGACTTGCACATTCAGATATAGACCAAAGTTCTACAAGACCACACCTAGCAAAGATTTGATTCCTAAAGGAACTTAATGGGAGTTTGAAGCCATCCAAGACAAACCAAAAGTCTCGCAACTCCATACATAGGCTAAATTTTCACAACCTTGTAACTTGCTCCAATTAGCTTAAATCTCCACCAAGTTTGAAATGTGAGAACCCATTTGGCTATTTTCAAGGTGATGCCATTGCTTGGTCATGAACCAACTAGAATATTTTGAAATTGATCATCAACTCCTGCAACCAAAACAAGGAAGAAAAGAAGAAAATAATAAAGCAAGGAAATATTTTTGCTTGACACAATATTGCTCATGGACCTAGATGCTCTCGCATCAATCTTCAAAATCATGTTTTCCTTGGATATCTTAATATGATATGATATTGATAAATGTCATTAAATTTTGTTGTGTAAGTGGTTTCTTATTATTCAAACCCCTATCTAATCAATTCAACTATGTATAAATTCAAAAACACACCAAGCAATCATGCAAAATACCTAATTAGTTCCTATCAATGTAGATATTGATATTATGTGTGAGGATAAAATATGTAGATATGTCACTATGTGATCATGCTCCTTGATCTACTTGATTCCTAGACAATTGATCTTCTTCCTCTCTATCCCCTCTCAAAATGGACTAGGTCTTTTTCCTCGTATACAATAGCCTAGTGTACAATTTAGTGTCATGTGCTTAAGTTGACAACTAATGAGTGAAGTGCTTAAGTTTATGGATTATAATTATGTGAGATTTTAAGAAGGTTATGTTTTAATAATATATATACATAAATAATATGGATATTAAATTTTAACTATAAACTTTTTAATAGTGATATATTATCTTAAAATTATATTTTTCCTCCTTTTTTCTTTCATTTGATTTAATTATATCATTTTATAATTAATTTTAACATATTTTAGTGCTTTCCCAAAATTAAAAAAAATTGTTTCCTTACCAATTTCATCCCTCTCATCTCCCTTCCTTAGAGCTAATTAGTTGTTTTTCTGGTCTCTTTCTTGCTCTTTAATTTTCTAGGATTAGTGTCCCCAAACTTCTCACTCTCCTCATCTATTTATCTATATGAGTCTGCCACTATTTTCCATTCTCTTCTATGGCTATATATCATCCTAATGATGGGTTATGGAGTATGATATGAAACGTTGATATAAAAAGTCTAACATAGTCATCAAAAAATAATTATTATCATGTCCTATGAAAACTTCATGTTGTTATGTAATGAGTAGTAAGAAGGTAGTCAACTTGGGCCCATTATTAAATTTAACTTAAAAGTCCAAGGGTTGAATCTATGGCTATAGATTTGACCCAGGGTAAAGACTATGTAATATGTAGATCAAATACTCAACCTTGGGATGTGCGTTGATTTAGATTATTTTGTCAACTTCCACTCAAAAGCATGTCACTTGTACACTAGCCATTACATAGGAGACAAACAAGTCAAAGTGAATCTAGAACATTGAAAAAAAGTGTTACTATTCATTTTCCACCCTTAAAGAAAATTATATCTTGAGTACTTTTTTTTGTTTACAATGTCAAAACAACCACACCATAATAATGAAGTCGATATTTTGATAGTAATTATCAATAAAAATATTTCAAAATTTATAGCATTCTTCATTGGTAATGTAAAAGCTTAATAGGATTAAAAGACAAGTGTCAAAACAACCACGCCATAATAATGAAGTCCATAGTTTGATGGACAAATTCTATCTTTCATACTTTTTGTTTACAATGTCAAAACAATCACATCATAATAATGAAGTCCATATTTTGACAGTAATCATCAACATAAATATTTTAAAATTTATACCATTCTTCATTGGTAATGTAAAAGCTTAATATGATTGAAAGACAAGTGTCGAAACAACCACACTATAATAATGAAGTCCATTTTTTGATGACAATTATCAACAAAAATATTTAAAAAATTATTATAAAAGCTTAATAGGATTAAAAGACAAGTCACATACAACTTTTGTAAAGAAAGAAATGAAAGAAAAAGTTATGTTGAGATCTCTAGTCTCACAAATTGTGATTACTAGGAGCAACACTAAATACAATTGTACCTCATGTTTTACAAAGATGGAATGCCTTGGACATAAGTCTGAAAAAACAGCGCAAATATGATGAGTATCCATTAAATCAAATTGAAGTCCGTATGAGCACATGAATACATTGTTGAAAGAGCGGCGGCAGCAGCCCCACGCGCAGGTCCCTCAGATGTCGACTAATCATCCTTAACAAACGTGTACGGTGGGACGTGCTGAGAATGAAAGATTTTGGGCTCAGCGTCCGGGGAACGCGGGCAGAAAGCAAAATGCGCGCCACGTGGAAGCACTGCCGGCACAAGTGCGCCCCGGCGGCCACGGCCTCGCCCCGCGCCAGCCATTTGTCATCTGCCGATTCCGGCGCTTCTTTAAAATGACCGGCGGGGACCGCGGGCCCAGCAAAGAAAACGAAGCCGCGAGATTCCAAGAATTACTGATGACGAACCCACGTGGACCCCGCGTGGACCACATGATATCTGGGTGTCGGCCGCGGGTGGCGCCACCGGATTCGCTTAGATCTGACCGCGGGTGGAGTCCCAGGGCTTAAATTTAACGGTCAACCTTGC
>VDFB02324075.1:34812-100410 GCA_007258455.2 Sequoia sempervirens | reverse complement strand
CTAAACAAATGAATTCATAAAAGTTGCTCTAATATGATCTCTTCTCAAACGATCCAGCTCTCCAACAAGATATCCAGCACATCTAGCAGAGGTTGCAGCCGCAAGATACAAGAAGCTGAACAGAAGGTCTGGCAAGAGCTGAATTTCAAAGTTCACAAGCAAACACAAAAAAGTGGAAAATAAGCTAAGTCTGGTGAACATGGGCGCCCCTAGCCAAGATGGGCGCCCAAACTTTTGAGGGATTAAAATTCACTTTTTGACAGAGTTCATCCCAGAAGACCCCTCCTCATATCTCGTTAGCTTCGCGATGAGTACAATAGGAAAACAATCCAACGCTTGGAGCTCCAAATTCAACGAGATTATCGATAGAAGAGTCAATGAAGAAATTTGAATATCATGAAAATGGCTAACTCTAGGTAAAATGGGTGCCCCTGGAAGGAAAAGGCTCCCATGAATTCGAAGGTCCAAACAAAGTTTTTTGCCAGAGGCACCTCCAGAACAACCTTCTCAGAATCAGTCAGGCTACGTGATGGATCTTTCAGCTTGCCTGTTGGATCAATCTGCAAACCGGGAATCGAAGGCGAAGTAGGGGGTCAAAATGACAGAAAGTTGAAAATATCAAAAATTTGACAAACACTGCTTAAAGTGGGCGCCCCTGGTGAAGAAGGGCGCCCCACTTCTCATGCCTTAGAAAAATTTTCGAGATTTTCAAAAGTTTCAAAATTGCCAGAGAAGGAAGATGGCGTCCAAGTTCAAGGAATTGAGATTTTAGGGTTTTGGAAATAAAAGCAAAGAAAAGCAATGTAAAAACAAAACCCTAAGTCTATTTAACATCTTTCTTTCATGTAATTTTCATTATTTTTGTAGGTAGCATTCAGAGGAGAAAGTTGGAGCAACAAGTTTGAAGAATTTTTATGATCCAAGAATTCATATTTGCTGGTTTTTCATCAGATTTTTCAGATCAACAAAGCATAAACTCTTGCTTTTTCAAGTTTTTTTATCCAGAAGATCAAACTTTTCAAGAAGAAGGCCAAGGTTTTTCAAATTTTCAATCATTTGGGTCTTTTTCACTTATTCTTCTGAAGGAAATTTTCAAGAACTTCATCAAGTTGCAACAGCTGCTTTTATTTTGCATGTCAGTGAAATCCTCAGTGCATTCAGTTTTCAATCATCTGGGTCCTCTCCAAATAGTCTTCTGAAGAAAACCCATATCACAGCTTTTTTTTAAGAAAGTTTCAAATTCTAGGGTTGGCTGCTTTTTCGATTAGCCATCAGGGTTTTGCAAATCTAATCAACTGGGTCCGTTTCTAATCATATTTTGAACAAAACCCAAGTGCCAGCTTTTTTTTGGGAAAAATTGAAGAAATTAGGGTTTGTTGTTTTTTCAGTTAAAATTCAAAATTTTCAAAAACGGACGATCTGGGTTGTCTTGCAACGAAATTCTGAGCAAAACCCATATCTTAGAATAATTTTCAAAAATTTTGTCTGTTAAGGAGAAATCAGCATTCTAAAATAGAAATTGCTCAAAACTTGTTAGAACCAAAGTGAGTTCTGATCATTCTTCAAGTTTTCTGAAATGGAATTACTCCCAATGTTTTCAAGACTAAATCAAGCTCTTTATCATGATTACATCAAACCAGCTGAGACAGGACTTGCATCATATCAAGCCGGTGTTCGATCTACATGCCTGGAGAGCTTAGGCAACACCAATCGTGAACTCGGACATTCTCGGACTCCTCGCAGCAAGCGTCTAATTCCTATATCAGTTCGAGTCTTGAGTTGTGTCGCTTGCATCAAAGCATTACAGCAGGCTACTAGGGAGATCGGTCGGTAGATGGAGGTTGATTTGCAGTCTAAAGCCAATATGATCGAAAAGTGTTTTCCATTCCCCCATGGCACGAAAGTGTTACTATCTCAAAGGGTGAATGTAGAAAGGATATGGGAAATGCATAAGGAGAAATACAACAAGAAGATTGTACTGAAGTGAATGAAACAAAAACATAAGACTCTGCCAAGTCACACTTCCATGAGGTCAGCAAAATTCGAGAAAGCGGCCAATGAGGTCGAAGATTTCCTTAGGTTTGTTGCAGATGCTGAAGATATTCTAGAAAAGCGGTGTTTTGCTATTGATGGCATAGATGCACCGAACCGGGACACAATTTCTAACTTCTTAGCGGATGTGATTGAGCTTTAAAGCAACTTTCTCTAGAAGCTTTCTTTCCCGCTTTCTTTCTATTCTTGGAATAATTCTTATCCATTCTTTGAGAAGAGAAAGAAGATAAAATGTAATAGTTGGCATTTCCGCTTTTCTGCTTTCTTAGGTTTTAGATGCTATCTTCTTTCTAGATTTAGTAATAAATCTTGCTTGTTGAAGCAAGCCCTAGATTGTGAAAGCAAAAGGAGATTTTAGGGTTCCCTACTCCTACTGCTTCTGCTTCTCTATAAATAAGAGCCTTTGCTCATTAGTTTCTTTAACCATGCTAGTGATAACAAAACGCTGAGCCTATTGTGCCTTCTATTTGTTATTCGAGTGTTATTCAATTGTGTTGTGATAGCAAATTGTTGAGCCTCTTTAGCCAACAAGGAGTTAGTGTGATTGTTGTTTCTATTGTGTAAGAGCAAGATTGCAAGCCTCTTTAGCTGCAATTTTCTTGTTCAAGGCATGTTAGAAGTGAGTTTTGTTCCAGAAGTTTGAGTAATAAAATCATGAGCCTCCTTTGCCTTGGTCCAAAATCTCAAATTTCCGTTATTTGTGTTTAATAAACCTTGTGCTCTAAGCTGATAAAAAAGATAGGCCACTTAGTTCTTAGTTTACTTTCTTTCAACACCATCAGCAAGAGGGAGCTTCCCCTCCTAATTTGAAGAGCAGTTTATCTCTGGATAGCTGTCCGTTTCAAATACGCATACCAGAGGTGTGAATTTAAACGCCAACAAATTGCTACACTTGTATCTTTATTGTATAATCATATTATATATATATATATAAGTAATTACATACAATAATGTCAATGGAGCGTATCATATCAGCAATTTTATAAGATAACTAGTAGCATGTATGATTTATCATTCCCCATGCAATCAATAAAAAGTAGATAACATTAAATAAATAGCATCATGTATGAAGTACTATTAATTAGACTATTATTTAAATCCATGACGTATTTATCAACATCATTAGTTAAATGTACAAACATTTATCTAACTTATTATTTAAATTCATAAAAATACTTATCTCTTTATATTCATAAAATACTTATCTACTCTCCATTTGCCTGTCTTTATAAATTTCGGATGATCTGCAGCCTATATTTTATCTCTTGTTTCCTACTCTATTCTCTATTTCCTTCTTCCTCCCTATACATATCTCATTCTTTCTCTTTTTATATCTCCACATTCAAATGAGAAGATGTATCTTTTTGAAAAGAGATTCATTAGAAGAGACACAACCTTTTGAAGGGATTGCTGCCTTTTGAAAACTAAAACCTTTCTAATGTCTATTTTTATTGTTCTCTACACACTATTGATAGATCTCCTTTTTATATCTTCATTCCTTCACTCTTCTATCTTCCTCTTAAAATCTGATGTGTATTTAATATATCCTTTTCCTTTTATCTTCCACTCCCCCTCTTCTCCACATCCCACAACTTATTTTATATCCTTATACCTTCATGAAGAGAGGCATCTCTTTGAATAGAGATAACCCCACAAATGAACATGATCTTTAGTTAAACATTCCTTAATGATATCTCAAATTATATATTATTTTTTTTGTTTTGATGTGTATTATATTTTACTATTTTATTTTTAATTTATTTGTAATATTATTTATGTTTATTTATAGTATTAGTTATATTTATTAGTTTCTATATAACAATCATAATTTCCATTTATATTTGATTATTTAAATTTTCTTGTGTATATTATATTATTCATTATATTTATAATCATAATTATAATATTATTTCATGTTTATATTTTATATTAATTTTATATACTTTAATATCTATTATATCATAATGTTATTTATAATATCCATAATTATAATATTGTTTTGGATAATTATAATTAGGTAATATCAAATGGTTAAATATTTTAATTATGCTTCTTTATTATCTAAATGTCACGATTTCGGGGACATGACAATAAGTGAGACCAAAAGGCATCACCAAAACCTCAATGTCCATAGTGGCAACAAAATGCAGTTTATGTATATCCTCCTCACGGACACGAATCAGATGGTATCTCGATCGAAGATTGATCTTTGAGAAGTATACCGCCCCATATAACTCATCAAGCAACTCATCAATGTGGGGAATAGGATACATTTTTTGATGGTCTTTTTGTTTAAGGCACGGTAATCAATACACATCCACATTGTGCCATCCTTCTTAACTAAGACCACCAAAGAAGCAAAGGGACTAGAACTAGGCCATATATGTCCCATGTCCAAAAACTCCTTAATCCTCTTCTTAATTTCCTCTTTGAAATGCCTTAGATGACGATAAGGTGCGGTAATGACAGGCTTGGAGCCCTCCTCCAACTCGATAACATGCTCAAACCCATGGTCGGGTGGTCTACCTGGAGGCATCTCTCCAAACACAATACTATGCTTGTCTAGCACTGACTGTATGTCCACATGGTGTGGTTGATCTCTATCTGAAGAAGACTTGGAAGAGACAAAACACTGGGCCGCCCATACTCCATCTTCATGTCTAAAAATAAACTCCAACCTTCGTGCTAAAACTACCCTAGGTCCACCATCTAATAATGCCTTCAACAAAATCTTCTTCCCATTGGTCATAAACTCTAACTCCATCTTACAAAAATCATGTATGTATCTGCCAAGTGATTGTATCAATTGGATAACCAACACCATATCAATCTCACCCAGACCGACAACATAGAAGCCATCTGTCAAAGTGTAGCCACCCATCTGAATGCTAGTTGAGGAATTCTCCTTGTGCAACTCATAGTGAAATCATCTGCAACTGTCATGCTGAAACCTGAGAAATCCTTTTCCTATAATTCACACTTCACAATCAACCCCTCATCAATGAAGTTGTGTGTAGCGCCACTATCCACCAAGCAAGTCACTCCCTATCCTTTAAGTACTCCCTTCAATTTAAAGGGATGGTACCTAGGTACCCCTGACCATGTAGCAATAGTAACATGTGGCAAAACAACCAGCTTACCATCATCAAGTTCTACCTGTGGCTGCTCATTATGATCATCATCACTGCCCTCTAAATTATTGTCATAAATCTGCTCATCCTCTACATCTGAAAAGACCTCGATATTGTCTACTTTTCCTTTTGTAATGTCCCCTTCCTAGGCAGTACAGTTGATTTAGGGGTTAGCCTATTACGCAGACCTTTGTAGGCTGACATATGTGATTAGAAGGTCACTTGAAGCCGTTATCCAGCGTTTGGGAACATCACTCCAGCAGTTGATTCAGGTTTGGGCCTTTGCGGGCACTTACAGAGTGATTTATAGATACTTACTATTTATAGTAAGTCAGGCAGGCAAGAGTTGCTATTTTTGGCAGGGCACTTGATTCAGCTGGTTAGCTTAGTTTCAACTCAGTTTGATGATTTGGTGAGCAAATAGGGATTATTAGAGCATTTAATAATAATTAAAGAGATTATTAATTTGACTTTATAATATAAAGTCATTTTAATGAAATATTAAAGTTATTATTAAAATGGCAAATTATAAAGTATTTTAATACTTTATAATGAAGGGAAAATTTAATATTTAATGAGTTTAATACTCATTAATAAAAGGGACGCAATTTATTAATGATTGGCCTAAGTATTTCAAAAGGGCAAAATTATTATATTATTAAATGCCAATGAGCTGATTTTTGTGAAGGGTCGACATTTTGAGACAAGTTATATATTCCTTCAAGGCAAATCGAACTCATTATGTTATGATTATTCTAATTTGTCTTTATTTCTCTCTGAGAGCATTGGGGTTTGAGAAACAAGGGTTTTTGTAGATCATCGGGTTTTGAAGAACGTTCTCTCTTTAGAATCAGGCATACTGAGACTGTGCAATACCAGTTGAAGCTTGTCAACAGGGTGAATTCATTTAGAGGTCATACAGAGCTTATTGTGAAGATTCTTCATCAAGGATTTGGGTCGAACTTCTCCAGAAGGGGTTCATATTCAGTGGCGACTATCTCTTGATCATTTGGCACACTTCCCAAGAAAGTACGGATTTCTTACTTGCTAGTACAGGCCGTACTTTTGTTGCAGCAAAGGCCGTACTTCTCCAGATCAAATCGCCTTGCTTTTTCATCTTCTGACTTTTTCAAGTTGGACGCGTAGGGTTTCTGGAGCATCTGCAACAATTTTGAGGTGGGAGATTGCATATTCTCTTTCAGCCGTACAATCTCAGGGTTCTTTTCTGGCGCCTGCAAGCCTATTCAGGTTCTCAATAAATAGCTTGCCTTTTTGTTTGAATGTTTGAATATCGTAGTTGTAATCATTCGGGAAGATTAATAAATCATCTAGCATCGAGATCTAATCTGTATTCTATAGTTTTTAAGCATCTGGTATTTTATATTATTTTTCCAAGCATTTCTTTGCAAAATCGCAATTTGTCCTTTATTGCAAAAACCACCAAAAAAATCAAAATACAAAAAATAAACAAAAACATAGCATTATCAGCCAGTGGTCGTGTTGAGAGACACCTGGTCTCTTACAGTGGTATCAGAGCACAGTTTTCCTGCCATCTTGTGCTTTTTCAGTTGCTTTTTCAGTCAAATGTGTGCTTTTTCGATGCTTTTTCATGAGTAGGGATATTATTTTCTACAGTAAGGGTAGAGGAGCAGGCAGAATAGAAGATTGGATAGGTCCACCTATTCCTGAAAGTGAGACAGTATCAGGGGTTCTGGGTATTCATAGATCCAGTTCCAATAGCAATGAGAATAGTGTCACTACACTGATGGCAGATCGTGAGATTCTTGCAGAGACACATAGGGATCCAGGGAAAGAGCATGCCAGAGGCGATATTATTGATGAGGAGTTCAGACGCAGGCATGACAATATGATGGACATGATGTCCCAGTTGATGGGCACGATGAGGCAATGTACCTCGCCTCAACAGCACTATATTCAGATAGGACAGACGAGCGGGACTGCAAGCATAGACCAGCCATTGGTGTCAGCACAGCGACAGTTGTCACCTATCTATCATGAGCGTAGGCCTAGACAACCTGCATTCATATCTAGAGAGGCACCTTCGACTCTGGAGGCAGAGCAGCAGGGTCATCATCATGAGTTTTAGCCACACAATGGCATGTCAGTGGCATATGTGACTAGATTTTATGGAGAGTATTCGACATTGGCACCTTAGATCAGGCAGTCTTCGACTTTTCATGAGTTTATGGATGTGCATAAACCTAGAGGGGGAGGTAGATTTGACCGCAGAGCTCCTTAGCACCAGCAGCCACAACCACAGGTGAATAGGGATCTTCAATATGCAGTCAGCAAGATTATCTTGCCTTACTTTGATGGTTCTGTTAAGAGTTCAGCGAGGTCTTGGGTACAGAAGATAGACAATTACCTATCATTGAGACTTATGCAAGAGGATGAGGCCATTAAGTTTGCTACACTGCATCTTGATGGGTTGGCACATGACTGGTGGCATCATGGCATGTACACACTTAGTCATCACGTAGTTACTACTTACCAGGAGTTCACTAGCAGGCTCATAGAGCGTTTTGATAAGAAGGATCCAGAACTTTATTTCAGGGAGCTAGCTCAGCTTAGACAGACAGGTAGTTTGGATTCCTACATCGGTGAATTTCAGAGGGTTGCAATCATGGTGACAGGCATTTCAGAGAGGAGACTTGTTATTCTCTTCGTCGAGGGATTGTTGGAGCCGATGAGAGGTTGGGTCAAGGCATTTGATCCTCCTACTCTTCAGGAGGCCATGAGGAAGGCACGTAGTATGGAGCTTGAACCACCTCGCAGCAAGTTCTCTTCAGGCTCAACACCTTATACGAGGCCTAATAGATCATTTGACAGGAAGAGGGATCCACCTGATCCTAAGAAACAAAATGCACCACCATTTGACAGGGAAACATTAAATGATTTACCAAGAAAAAGTTGTGTTTTTGGTGCAAGGCACCTTATGATGAGAAGCATGTATGCGCTCTTCGTCCCAAAGTGAAAAATAACCAGATGGAGTGGTTTTATGAGGGAGAAGAGCAATCTGATATGTCAAACCAGCAAGCTGATTCAGAGCATTCAGATGATGAAAGGTCTGAAATTGATGGTGAAAATGAAGGAGGAAGAAAATTACAGGAGGCACATTTAACTAGTCTTCAAAGAGATGGATCTTTTAGACTACGTGGGCTCCTGGCAGGTCAGAAAGTGATCACTCTACTTGACATTGGTGCTACTCATAATTTTATAGATGCACGGTTGGTAGAGAGACGAGGTATACAGACAGAGGAGTTTGAGGGTATTCGAGTCAAGGTGGCTGATGGGTACACCCTCAAATGTGATAGGAAGATAACAGATCTTCTGATGCGGTTGAACAACTACAAGTTCAAGACTGAATTCGACGTTGTTAATATGGGAGATACTGATGTGGTACTTGGGATGGCATGGCTTCACGATTTGGGTGAGTTCACACTCAATCTTCGGGATATGGAGATGAAGTTCAAGGTAAACGGGAAACCTCATGTCATCAAAGCCATCAGAGAGATTAATCTGAGGATGGTATCGTACAGGCGGATGGAGAGACTCATTCGTCATGATATGGTTGATTGGGCTGCAGAGTGTATGTTATTACTAGCACAGCAGGAGTAGCAGAAGGTTGAGTACCATCCAGACATTCAGATACCAAGGACTAAACACTCTAAAGTGTTTAGTGACATTCCACCTGGCAGACCTCTAGACAGAGGCATCGAGCATATTATCGAGTTGGAGGAGAGCGCAAAGCCCATTATGATTACACCCTACAGGCATCCGAAACGGCTCAAGGATGAGATAGAGAAGACAATCAATGAGCTGTTGGCTATGGGGCATATCAGACCTAGCAAGTCACTTTTTGCTTCATTGGTCGTATTGGTGAAGAAAAAGGATGGATCACTTCGGATGTGTATAGATTACCGCCAGCTCAATAAGAAAACAATGAAGAACAGGTACCCGATACCTTGCATCGATGAGTTGATTGATGAGTTTCACAGTGCTATCTTCTTCACAAAGATTGACTTGAGATCTGGGTACCATCAGATTCATATGAGGGAGCAGGACATAGAGAAAACCGCTTTCAGATGCCATTGCGGTCACTTCGTGTTCTTGGTTATGCCTTTCTGTCTAACCAATGCACCTGCTACCTTTCAGGCTACCATGAACAGGGTCTTTAGTTCTTAGCTACGGAGATTTGTGTTGGTCTTCTTTGATGACATTCTGGTGTACAGTAGGTCATGGGAGGAGCATTTAGCTCACTTGGATACAATTCTGGGTATCTTGGCGGAGGAGTCCTTTTATGCCAAGGAGTCCAAGTGTGAGCTAGGCATGGCTGAGTTGTTGTATCTTGGGCACATCATCAATGCCAAGGGAGTCAGTATGGACCCTGAGAAGGTCCGAGCTATAGTTGAGTGGCCAGTACCAGAGAACCTTACACAGCTCAGAGGATTCTTTTGGTTGTGTGCTTTTTACAGGAGATTTGTTAGCGAGTTCTCACGTCACGTCGCACCCCTTACTGATTTGACAAAGAAAGGGGCTTTTGCTTGGTCACCACAGGCTCAGGAGTGCTTTGACAGGTTTAAGGTGATTATGACTTCATGTCCAGTGTTAGCATTACCAGACTTTACGAAGTCATTTGATTTGTACTGTGATGCTTCAGGAGAGGGCATTGGTGTCGTTTTGATGCAGGAGAGAAACCCTATTGCTTTTGAGAGTAGGAAGCTTAGGGGTCCTGAGAGGTTTTATAGCATCTATGACAAGGAGATGTTAGCCATTATGCATGCTTTGGCTAAGTTCAGGCAATATTTGGTGGGCAACAAGTTCAGTGTGCGTACAGACCACAATAGCCTGAAACACTTCTTTGGACAGTGAGACCTATATGAGAGACAGGAAAAATGGGTCAGCAAACTGCAATCGTATGATTTTGACATCACCTTTATTAAGGGGAAGTAGAATGTTGTAGCTGACGCTTTGTCTCGCAGACCTCAGTTGAATGCTATGGCATAGATCTCCGAGGATTGGAGGCATCGGATTATTACAAAGTATGCTAAGAACCCATGGGCTTCTAGCATTGTTGATGGGACAAAGCAGGATAGTAGGTATACCGTTGTGAATGACTTGATCATTTACAAGGGGCGGATTTTCTGGTTCCGGATTCAGAGTTGAAGGATACAGTTTTGAGAGCCTTTCATGATCTTCCTATGGCGGGCCATCCCGGTTATTTTAAAACATATAAGCTGGTATGGGAATGGTTTACTTGGAAAGGGCTAAAGACTGACGTTCTTCAGTACGTACAAGAATGTTCTGTTTGTCAGCAGAACAAGCAGGAACACACATATCCTACTGGATTGCTTCAACCACTTCCGATACCTGACAAGAAGTGGGAATGCTTATCAATGGACTTTATCACGTGTTTGCCGAAAGACCAAGGTAAAGATTGTATTTACGTAGTTGTTGATTGACTGACAAAATATGCACACTTCTTTCCGATCACCACTACCTTCATAGCATCGCAGACTGCAAAGCTATTCTTCAGAGAGGTATTCAGGTTACATGGTTTGCCTCGGACTATAGTCAGCGATAGAGACAGTCGGTTCATGAGCAACTTTGGCAGGAGTTGTTCAGACTTTGTGGGACCGAACTAGCACCTAGTACCAGCTACCATCCACAGACAGATGGACAGACGAAAATTGTCAATAAGTGGGTGGAAGGATATCTGCGCAATTATATAGCTTGACAACAAAGAGCTTGGGTGAGGTGGATATACCTCTGTGAGTATTGTTATAACTCTACTCACCACATGACTATATAGATGATGCCCTTTATGGCATTGTACGGATATGGGGCACCCAACCTTTTGGATTTGGTGTTGAGTGATAGCAGAGTGCCTAGTGTAGGTGATATGATGCAGGATCAGCAGGATATTTTGAGGTCTCTTAGAGACAATATTCAGCGGGCACAAAATCAACAGAAACAGTATGCTGATCAGAAAAGGGTTGAGTGTTCCTTTGCAGTGGGTGACATGGTGTATCTCATGTTGCAGCTGTATCGTCAGTCCACTCTGCGGAAGAGTGGTGCAGAGAAGTTGAAACCTCGTTACTATGGCCCATTCCGAGTTATCAGACGAGTGGGCGAGGTTGCTTATGAGTTGGACTTACTGGCAGATAGTAGGGTTCATAATGTGTTTCACGTTTCACGTCTGAAGAAGGCATTGGGTCAGCATGTGATTCCCTCTCCAGTAATGCCACCCCTTGATGACGAGGGGAAGTTGATATTAGTGCCTGAGGCCATCCTCGATGTTAGAGAGAGACATCTTCAGAGGCGGGCTATTAGAGAGTATTTGATCAAATGGAGAGACTTGTCGGTTGAGGATGCTACTTGGGAGTCAGAGGAGATTTTACAGCATCCAGAGCTGAGATTGCTTGAGGACAAGCAATTTCAGGGAGGGCGGACTGTAATGTCCCCTTCCTAGGCAGTACAGTTGATTTAGGGGTTAGCCTATTACGCAGACCTTCGTAGGCTGACAGATGTGATTAGAAGGTCACTTGAAGTCCTTATCCAGCGTTTGGGAACATTACTCCAACAGTTGATTCAGGTTTGGGCCTTTGCGGACACTTACAGAGTGATTTATAGATACTATTTATAGTAAGTCAGGCAGGCAGGAGTTGCTATTTATGGCAGGGCACCTGATTCAGCTGGTCAGCTCAGTTTCGACTCGGTTTGATGATTTGGTGAGCAAACAGGGAGTATTACAGCATTTAATAATAATTAAAGAGATTATTATTTTGACTTTATAATATAAATTCATTTTAATGAAATATTAAAGTTATTATTAAAATGGCAAATTATAAAGTATTTTAATACTTTATAATGAAGGGAAAATTTAATATTTAATGAGTTTAATACTCATTAATAAAAGGGACGCCATTTATTAATGATTACCCTAAGTATTTCAAAAGGGCGAAATTATTATATTATTAAATGCCAATGAGCTGATTTTTGTGAAGGGTCGACTTTTTGAGACAAGTTATATATTCCTTCAAGGCAAATCGAACTCATTATGTTATGATTATTCTAATTTGTCTTTGTTTCTCTCTGAGAGCATTGGGGTTTGAGAAACAAGGGTTTCTGTAGATCATCGGGTTTTGAAGAACATTCCCTCTTCAGAATCAGGCATACTGAGACTGTGCAATACCGGTTGAAGCTTGTCAACAGGGTGACTTCATTCAGAGGTCATACAGAGCTTATTGTGAAGATTCTTCATCAAGGATTTGGGTCGAACTTCTCCAAAAGGGGTTCATATTCAGTGGCGACTATCTCTTGATCATTTGGCACACTTCCCAAGAAAGTATGGATTTCTTACTTGCTGGTACAGGCCTTACCTTTGTTGCAGCAAAGGCCGTACTCCTCCAGATCAAATCGCCTTGCTTTTTCATCTTTTGACTTCTTCAAGTTGGACACCTAGGGTTTTTGGAGCATCTGCAACAATTTCGAGGTGGGAGATTGCATATTCTCTTTCAGCCGTACCATCTCAGGGTTCTTTTCTGGCGCCTGCAAGCCTATTAAGGTTCTCAATAAATAGCTTGCCTTTTTGTTTGAATGTTTGAATATCGCAGTTGTAATCATTCGAGAAGATTAATAAATCATCTAGCATTGAGATCTAATCTGTATTCTTTAGTTTTCAAGCATCTGGTATTTTATATTATTTTCCAAGCATTTCTTTGCAAAATCACAATTTGTCCTTTATTGCAAAAACCACCAAAAAAATCAAAATACAGAAAACAAACAAAAACATAGCATTATCAGCCAGTGGTCGGATTGAGAGACACGTGGTCTCTTACACCTTTCCCTAGGCATCTATGATCGGGTGTCCAAGGTTCTTGCATGTAAAACATAACTTCTTTCTTCTTAACTCATTTCTTGTCACAAAGTCCATCTTAGGTGGTGTGTACTTAGGCTGATTAAAAGATTTCTGATTTGATTTAGAGCCTTGAAAGTTTTTGTTATGTGGCTGAAATGTAGAAGATGATGTGTCAAGATCTAGTGCCAACTTGATAGCATCATGAAGAGTCTTAGGCCTTAGCGCCTTGACTAGACTTCTTGTCCTATCATTCAATCCTTCGATAAATAACATTACCACCCTTTTTTCAGTCATATCATGAACCATAACAACAATCTTTTGAAACTCGTTAATGTATGAATCCACATGCCCACTCTGTCTCAATTATGCTAGCGCTCTATATTACACCTCCACATCCTTCCGGTCAAACCGAGCAATCAATCTGTTGCTAAAATCCCCAAAAGAGTGAATCAATCCATGGTTTTGTGTGACCAAACCATGGTGCTACCAATCATATGCAATGCCCTCAAGGTGCATGGTTGCAAATTTAATTGCTTCATCCTCTTGGATCAGTCTAAGTGTCTAGAAAATGTCTAACTTGTGAATCCAAGCTCTAGCATTGATCCTTCCACTAGCATCAAATATAGGTAGGATGAATTTGCTTGTGGCTTGTTTGAGTTCCCTATTTTGTTGCCTTGGTCTTCGTTCTTGCCTGGTTCTTCTACTATCACTTTGCTGTCCCATATACTAAGGGAAGGGTAAAACATCCTTGACATGTTGGGGTAGTGTATTCCACTCATCATGCATAGTCATGACATTATTTGCAAATTTTGCCTCATCATCCACATTAACAACCTCCTCTTCTACTTCATTTCTAGGAAAGAAAGTAGGCTGCAATGGGCTATTTGTAGTGCGTGTAGGAGTCCTCTCCACATGTGGTGTACCGACTACATTGCCATCATCTGTTTGTTCATGATTGTTCCTCTTGGGGCCCATGTTCATTTGTTGAATGGCTGTTGTAAGTTGTTGTAAAACATTTGTTACCTATTGCTATATTGCTGCAATACCTCTCAAAATTTCTCTTGCTTCTCTCTCATCATTTGGTGGATTGTTGTCTCTCCTATCACCCATCCTGCTAGCTGATCCAAACTCACTATGGTGCTGCCTTGCAGCTATTGCAGCTGATAATGTATCTTGTTTTGGTTATGGATGAGTCCATTGAATTTGTTTTCTTTATTCCCTAGAAAAATACTTGTTATACTTGTCACTTAGTTGCATGAAATAAGTCTGAAATATAACCCAAAGGCTGGTAGGAACCTAGCTCTGATACCACTGTAAGAACCCCTTGTCATTTTGCCTTGTTTTTTTAGTTTGGATGGTTTGACATTTTGTCAAACACTTGGCATGCAAGGTAACTGAGTTCTCTTTCTTAGTGTTTGTGTTTTTTTTTCTTATTTTTGAATGATTTTCAATACCCAAACATTTGTCAATACATAGAAATGATAACCAACAAACTTGCATAAACAAATATTGATCACTCAACTCCCAAACATGATTTTATTACCACTATCACATGTATAAATAGAAATTATTTCAGACTACAACAACTTATGAAATGAACATACCCAAATCAATGTGATAAAGGAGACCCAAGATTTGCAATGATAGAGTTGGTGTATGATCTCCAAAGGCTGAAATGAGTGCTGAAGGAAGTGCAGATCCGAAACTCACTGAAATTTGAAAAGAACCGGACCAATTTTTTTCAAATTTTCAATAACAGTAAGCAAGGCAACACACATCCGTTAGGGTTAGCACTTAAACCAAAACACTGCGGAATTCAACTCTAACCAAGAATGCGCCGGATGACGACGAGCATATGGTCAGAGGATCTCAAAGCAATGTTGAATAAAGAACTCTAACCAAGAATGCGTCGGATGACGACGAGCATATGGTCAGAGGATCCCTATCTTCTATTATGCTGAAAGTAAACTCAACACCCAGAATGTGCTTTCAAACCCGGAGTGGGAATGGAGCTACCATAGAGCAGAGATGTAAGATATTACAATGCAAATCAAAGTAAATAGGCGGCAAGCCAGCCTCTTCCACTTATCCAGTGGGTATTACAATGAAATAACAAAGAAGAAGTAAGATTGCTGACAGTACTACTGTTCAGCTTACAATAATTAGAGATTTGCCTGCCAAGTACATAAAATAAGAAAGTCTAACCATGCTGCAATATAGTATAATGTCTCCTCAATGATCACAAAGACTTTCAACCCAAACCCAACTCAAAAGATAGACTTTACGAAAGCTGATATAACAAAACAGCAACTTAATATGCATAACCAGCAACCCTAGAATCCACTAAAATGCTCACAACTCACTCAATACTTGCCAGAATGACATGAGACTTGATGCAAACGAAAGCTAGGATGATGACAATGAAGGCTAGACAAAGAAACAACTGACAAATTGAAGTATTTTTTTTTCTAAACACTTGCCAGGCAAAATAGAATGGAACAGCCTCAAGAAATGTTCTACCAACAAGATAAAATCCAAGACACCTCTAAAAAATCTGCAACTTGGCATAGAGGGGCGCCCAAGGCTAGCAAATGCATGGGTAAACTACCCAGAACCAAAATAAATTCGCCCAAAGACTTATGAGTATAAACTTCAATCTGCAATACAAAATCAGCAACTCCAGATTTTGATTAAAATGCAAGAAACTGAACTACAAATGCAAAACAACTTCTACAATGCAAAATCTCACTACAAATCTCACTCAACTACAATCTAACTCTCCACTAGTTGTCTTTCAAGCAAGAAGTCGAGCCAAGGCTAGGAGGCATTCATTCCTCGAAGCAATCCAAATACCATTCCGGCAGCATAACTTTACTCAAGACATAAGATGATCCAAATGAAGAGAGGGAGCCTCCTTTTATAGACTGAAGAGAAGACTCTAGAGGCTTCTAGAAAGTGCGCCCTAATTCCAAGCTGTTTTTTAGGTTTAACTTTGACCAAGACTCCTTCATCAAAATGGCGTACCTTCCTTGAGAGATAAATATCACTTCTCTTTTTTTTTAAAATAAAATATAAAATCCTCCAAAGTAGGCGTCCACTTTCCCTTGAGCAATTATAGACTTTAGAAATATAAAAATATTTCTTCATGAGAAAATACCCCTCTATGTCCCCTTCTTTAAAACAACTTAAAGTCATATTACTAGGACAAAGGGTTATTTTATAAAATAAAACATTATTGTCTTTAAAATACTTATTTCTCCAAAATGAACCCCTTAAGCCAAAAATTAGAATTACCCAATGAACTGCCAGAAGAGGAAAGTTGATGGTGCTGGTGCTGACTAGACCACTGCTAAAAATAGAATTTACTAAAAATAGTAAATTCAAGAAGTTGCTCAGAATGCAATGCATGCGCCACCATTGCGAAACTCTCTGAAAACCCAGAAAGAATCCGCAAACCAAAATCCCAAACTCCAACATGTAAACCCCTGAATCTTCAAAAGAACTAACCAAGCAGCCGAAAACCCTAATTTTGTCTCTGATTAGCCAACAACACACCGGGAAAAGGCCATCAATCACTGAAAGGTGCAGTGCTAAAAATGGGAACATTACAAAATTTCTGAAAATGAAGCTCCAAAAATCTGCAAATAAAATTACCCAAATCTGCTACCAAAAATGATGATGAACATACAATAATTTCATGTTATTGTAGCGCAACATTGTAGCAGCCGTACAGATCACTGTAGCAGCGGTACAAATCACTGTAGTGTTGTGACCTTTTTCACACATCGCCCCATTGCAAATGGGGACCCCCCTAATTTTGCGTCGTTTCGAACTTTTGGCTTGATTTTAGTTTGTTTTGTCGTTGTCTCTCTTTTCTACTGTCTGTCTTCCCGGGATTGTGCCCGTCATTGAGCTTGAATCAAAGTTTTGGCCAAGTCTGAGAATTAGGGTTTGATTCCTTCACGCCAATTTGAGGTCAAATTAAGTGAGTAAATTGAGATTTGAGACTAACACTGTTGTCAGTGTGCTTCTAGTAGGCTCTTAGCAAATTTTCATCAAATTCCGGCTACTTACTATTTTTAGTAAGTGTGAAATTACAGGATGTCCTTCAGCGTTTTTGAAATTCCAACAGTCACACCACGTTCAGAGCACATCAAGTTACTCGCGTGCAAAATTTGAGCTGAAACGGGCAGCTTTCTATTTTTAGCAATCCAGCTTCCGGAGCAAATTTCAGGGCTTAGATGCAGAGTTTTCCTTTGCATGTCTAGATATTCCTTCTGGATTTTTCGAGACCTTCGCGATGGTATAACATGCAAAACGAGACAACAACTTTCAGAATTCAGTCTTCCGAGGCTATTTTTAGGGTTTGCATGTCAGGGTTTCCTTTGCATGTCGTATGATTCTTTATGGGTTTTTCGAGAGCTTCGCAGTGATGTGACATGCAAGTCAAGATAATCACTCAGTAAGGAACTTACTATTTTTAGCAGGTGCATCCCGGCAGCCGCCTCCCAGCACTTCAGAATCACGAGCTGATCGCAATGCAACAAAAACGAAGACAAACAGAGATCATTTGATACGCATGCAGAGCAAATTAGGGTTTCCAGCTTCGGGACCCAAAAAGAAGGGGTAAAAAGTCAAAATTTTCGAAAACCGATGTATACCACCGCGATCAGCATCCTTCAGGCTATCTGCTGGTAAAATTTGAAGTCAAACGGAGCACTTACTATTTATAGTAAGTCAGTTTGGAAATAGGCTAAAAATAGCAAATCGGTTGCATGCGCCGATGTTGGCAGGCAGGCCACGTGGTGAGGAGCACGTCATTCAAATTTCAAGTCAATCGGAGCAGGGGAGCTATCAGAAGTGAGCAGTTACTATTTATAGCAAATTACCTTAAGAAATGAGCTAAAAATAGCAGGCCAACTAAAAATAGCGGTGTCAACAGGGTAACAGGGTCATGAGGATCCAGCGTTCAAAATTTCAAATCATTCTGAGCTTCAGAGATGCAAGAATTGAAGGACTTACTATAAATAGCAGGGCACAAAGAAGCTGGCGAAAATGAAGAAAAAGTGACTAAGTCTGGAGCTTCGTCCTGTAGCTACCTGAGAATGCGCCCATCTTGGCTTTGAAGCATAAAAATTTCTAAGTCTGGAACTCGTCCACCTGCCTAGGCAAAATGCGCCCTCCTCTCAAGACTGAGCATGGAAAATTTTTCTAAGGCAAAAGCTCATCCTGCTCCCTAGCCTAAATGCGCCCACCTCCCAAGAAAGTCAAGAAAAGTCAACAAAGTTTATCCACCTCCTATGCCAAAATGCGCCCAGCTGCAAGAGGCATCAAGAAAAGTTTCTAAGTGTCAAACTCATCTCTCACCATGTAGAGAATGCACCCAAGTTCATAAAGGAAGTCAAAAAGGTCAACGTTTTTTCATCCTGTAGCCATGGCAAAATGCGCCCAAGTTGATGAGGATGTGATAAAAAAAATTCCTAAGGCAAAAGTTATATCCACCTCCTAGGCTCAAATGCGCCCACATGCAAGCAAGATGCTAAAAACTTTCTAAGGCAAAAAAACTCGTCCTCCTCTCATGCTAAAATGTGCCCAAGCTCAACAAGGAGGAGTTAGCAAGAAAGTCAACAAGTCAAAGAGTTTCATCCTCCTCCCACCCCAAAATGCGCCCAACTTGAGAGTTTGAATGTTAAAAATATTCTAAGGCATAACTAAATCCTCCTCACATGGCAAAATGCGCCCTCACCTCAAGCCAAGCATGAAAGAAAATTTCTAAGTATGGGATATTCTCCACCACCTCCAAAATGTGCCCATCCTCCTACATAGGCAAAATGCGCCCAAATGGGGCCATGTGAAGACAAAAGAGGGAAAGTCAACAAGTCAAAACAAGGTGGCGTTTGGAAAGTTCTCCATGCATGCTCAAATGCGCCCAAGGGAAAGCATATGAAGACAAAATAGTTAAGGCGTTGGAAGATGCTTATCCTCCTCACATACTAAAATGCGCCCATCCACTTCAATGGGTAAAATGCGCCCAAATAGAGATGAAGACAAGTGAAGGTTGCTGGGCGTTGTGCAAGATGGAATTATTCTAGTGTTGACTTTCCTCTCTAGCCTTTGAATGCGCCAAGTAAAGAGTGGATTTGGGTTGAAAAGTGGTTAAGTTTAGGTGAGGTTGATAAAATAAAATGACTAAGGCGTGGAAATAAGATATTCTCTTCTAAGTGTGAGGTGCGCCTAAGGAGGAGATGAAAATGTGCAAGGCGTTGAAATTTGAAATTTCTACATGACAAGGAAAATGCGCCCAAAGTAATTCAAGTATGAGGTAAAGTGGTAAGGCGTTGAGAATGTTAAGTGTTGAAAATTTTTCCAAGGGCGTGGTTTTATCCTTCTTCAAGTTGAATATGCGCCCAAGGTGGTGACTAAATATTGCTAGGCGTTGGTTTTAAAAATGTTCTCCATGACATACAAGTGTGATCAAGGCATTAAAATTTTCCAAGTAAATTGATTTTCCTCACCACAGGCAGAGTGATTGAAGGTGAATAAAAAATTTTCTAAGGCAAAATTTTCAAAATTGCTGAGTGATTAAAAAAAAAAATTTCTAAGGCAAAGAAATTTTCCTTAGGAGAAAAACGCCTAAGTCTGGGGAAGTGATGAATTTTCCTAGAGCACGAGCAGGATTGCCAGTGAAGAAGTCCGAATGATGCCAGCTGCACAGGGTCAACAAAAAAAAAATATTTCCAAGTTAGAGCAACAGGAAATGTTCACAGATGAAGAACAGGATTAAAATTGATTGAATAATATTTTTCTAAGGTTCAAAATTTAAAAATTTAAATGAACCAGTTAGTTGGGTACCCATGGATTCATCGCGTTTCAGATAAAATTTTCTTCTGGGTACTAAACGTTTGTGATGAGGGATGGATTTCTATGTCTTCCGCACCTCGCTAGCGCCTTCAGCATGAAGAATTTAATCGGTGCTCAAATTGTAAAGTTTTCCTAAGGGAAAATTTGAAAATTTTCTAAGGCAAAGTGAAGAAAATGTGTTTTCAAGGTGAAATTCTCCAGACGATGAATTTAAAAGGAACTGCCTAGGTGAATTTGTTCAAATTCTTCGTGAAGATAATCTTCTTGAGCCGGAGATGAATAAAATCAAAATCGTCAATGACCCGGCTAATGAAATGAATTTCTCAAAGATGATACGCCCTTGAGGAAGATAGTTTGGAAATTTGGCTAAGGCATGAAGAATTTAAACGCGAAGCTGGCTAGTGAAGGCGATGAACGCTTGGAAGTTGGAGCGTGAAAATCCTGGTAAGTAAGTTGAATTTATATTATGAAATGTTCTAATACTCTTCTCCTTGCTTGTTTTGCAGGAGAAACGTCAAGACCAAGTGGTGATGACTTAAGTGATCCAAGATGACATTTCAACCTCGAAAGAAGAAAAGTTGCAAGAAAATGGCTAAGTGTTGGGACTTAGTGACATAAAAGAAACGTTAAGATGGAGGAAAGAATGGAAGCTCGAAGAAGTTGAAGAACAAATGTCAAGAAGAAGATCAAGAGCAGTGTGAACACGTTTCAAAGTTGGAATCTTCTAGAAAGATGATGGACATTATGGCTCATTTATTACCCCACTCCTCTTGGTGGCGGTTTTTAGGGTGAATCTTGTTTAGGGCTGAGGTGGCACAATCTGGGCCATCCAGCCGATTGTAATCTGAGCCGTCCGTTGGACTTGGCCAACTATAAAAGGGGGAGTCCCCCTCATTTGTAACTCAGTAGAATTAGAGAGTAGAAGTTAGACGATTGACATAGAGTAGAGGGACAACTTAGAAATAGTTTAGTATAGATTGATAGTGTAGTTGAAGAAGGAAAGTTTTCCTTTGAAAACTTTTGCAAGAAATTGTTGTGTAAAACTTTCATAATAAAAGATCTTTTCATTGATGGTGGAATTCGTCTTCGTTATGGATAGCTAGCGAGGTTTCTTCATCCCTTCTACTTCAAGTAGCGTAGAGTAGCGTAATTTCATTTTTTATGCAAGTAGATGTTAGTTGTGGAATGTGGTGTTTGATCTAAGCAACTTCGTCTATCCATACCACTAGTGTATTTGCTGATGGTGAATGCGCCTTGTGTGGTCAACTGGAAACATTTGGGCCTAACTTCAATCACAATTTGAATGGTGGTATGCGTCGTTGTGATGGTATCTTCATGTCAAATGGTGGTTGGAACATCTTTAGTCATCTCCCCTGAAGATTGCACCGACTCCGTGGAAGCTGTCTGATGCGAGGCAAAGTGAAGTCCGGTTTAGAGTTTGCTGAAGTTGAGCTCCATATCCCACATTTAGAATAGATTTAGACTCTCTTAACCTTGCACCGCTTTTAATTCAATACTTTCTGGTTAGAATAGGAAACCCAGGCTTCATAGACAAACCTTTCGAGCATTTGAATTCCTTTTTCCGCTCCCAAACAATTCCGTAAGTCCCCTTGAAATACCAGCAAATCACATCGAGCCAACTGAGCCTATTCGCACTAAAAGAACCTTGGAGTTGAACGCACGAACTCTCTCGCAATCTTAGCATGCTGGATACTTTGATCAAGAGAGAATAGGGAAGCCGTTGGCAACTTTATTCTGCGTTGGTGCGGTCACGAAAAACACATCAACATGTAGCAGCAATGTGGATTATTGTAGTAGCTTTCAAAATTCATAAAATCTTTGAGCTCCTCAAAACCCTAGTCAAAATGGTGCCAAAATGATGCCATAAACACTAGACGCCTCATTCTTCAATATTCCTTCAAAATATGAAAACCCAAAATTGGATTTTGCTAGCATAACACTCCAAACTTTTCTTCAAACCCTAGGCGCCAAGTATGAGTGAGAAACCTGCAATAAAATTCACCTTGTGGCTCCAAAGAATACTATGAATCTCCAAAATATCTTCAATAGTGAATCGTGGGTGGATCCACCTCTCAATGTGGAGTTGGGTTTTCGGCCAATCCACTTCTTTCCAAGGGTTTTCGTCCTTAGAAATAGCTGAACCTGCTATGAACAGCTGAAAATGGAGAAATATCATGTTTGCGAAGTCAACATAATGAGCCTTGGAAGGGCAAGGGAAAATATTATATTAGCCTCTTGAGCAACTTTTGGAACTCAAATCCCCTTATTTGATTTTTTTATGAATTTTTTACCTTCCACAAGGGAGGCATCACTTTTGGGGAAAGAAATGATTTATTTTAATTTTCTTTTCTTCCCCCCTTTTCCCTTATAAAATCACTTTATAAATTTTCTTTTAATTTTTTTAAAGTGACTTTCATAATTTATTTTCATAAAGTCAATAAATTAATAATTCCAATTTTAGCTCTCCCTTAGCCATTTTCATCAACGTGTCCAGCAATTCATTCCCTTTCCAACAAGATTAGCCTATGGGAATGATGGAATAGGTTAATTAAATAATCGAGTGATTACTTAGGAAAAGGGGACATTATAAAACTCAACAGCAATAGGTGCATATTTCAAGCAGTGGTGGAGTCTTTGTTAGCAAATAATACTTACCAATTTTTATTTTTCTTTTAGTTAAATTGATTATCTTTCTTTTCTACAATCTGTCAGATTCCCATGTTTTCTTGGAGCATTGTAAGTATGCACATCTTAGTTTGATTTGAGAGATTGGGACTAAGAGGTGAGTCTACATTTCTCTGAAATGCCAGATATCACGATATATATATGAATTAGAAGCCTTAGTGCTAATCTTTATGTTCTCTCCTTTACAGGTACATATCTGCACTGTTGAAAGATGAAAATGAGCCGACCTTAGATAATGCAGTGGCAGGAGGGTGGCCAGCTTCTGTGCATCTTATAGGAAAGGTTTCTTCATCATCATTATGCTTTTACTAAAATTCTTGTAGAATAAAGATTTCAATGATTACAATTTTCTATGAACCCCTCTATGCTTAAGAAATCGGTTTACAACATTTTATACAGGGTCGCAATTTCATAGCCCATATAGAATTTCATCTGGTACATGTGTACAAGTCATTTTGATATTTTCATTGATTACCAGAGTATTTTAAAAACTTCAAAGCTTTTTCTCATAAGATATTACAGCTTACCTTGTGAAAAAGCCCCAAGATATTTTATAAGAGTGTTTGTCATAAATCTCCCATGATTCTAATTTTGGTTGGGAGCCATTTTAAAGTTGAATGCACAGTTCTTTAGTAATAACAGTAAAAATAAGATTTTATTAAGAAATTTCAGGATGTTGTGCTGCTATTTTCATGAGGATTAATGCATTATTATCTTTTGCAGGACATACTAAGATTCCATGCAGTTTACTGGCCTGCAATGTTAATGTCTGCAGGCCTAAACCTTCCAACCACTGTATTTGGTCATGGCTTTCTGACAAAGGTATTCCTTATCTATAAGATAGTAAATATAAAATAATGTTTATAATTTGTCTTTGTATTTGGGAGCTGCACGTGTTCATCATATTGAAGTCATAGGAGTATGAATTCTTTTAAATTTGTTAGCTAAGTGTAGTTGGTGAATGAAGATTTGGATTTACTATTTCAAGGCATAGAATGGGTTGCATGATCCCCTTAAATGATAAAATCAACAGAATAGGACAAATACATGTGCATGAAATTACAAACCCTGTGCAAGAACACATGGTGACAAGAACTTTCCTTTGGTGTACATTGATAGTAAGAGTGTTGCTCACCTTCAAAATCTGTTTTCAATGCCAACTGATCCTATTCTTTTTTCCAAATTCTTTCTCATGCTCCCTACATTTGTAAATAGTTGGTTTTATATTTTTGTTTTATCTATGCACCATTTTATCAGAGTTTCATCAAAAATAAACATGTTGAAATTGATTGACATTCCAACATTTTTAGAGTGCACTTGGCAGCATTTGAAACCCCCTGAATTATCTCATCAAAGCGAACATGACTCAGTATAGTGTCAAGGATATTGGTACAACATATTCTTAGTAGTCAAATTTTATTTTCTCTCAGGGCATCAAATTGGCATGTTTTTACATAAAAATGACTTGGTGAAGCCAAAGAATTAATTGTACAACTTGGCTTATATAAAAACTTGGTAAATAGCCCTCCCAAAATGCAAAGAAAATATTTAGAAAGAATATTTTTTATTCCATGCCAATTCCACTTGTAATGTCCCCATGTGTTGGGTGCGTCCCAACAGCCATGTGTTCAGTGGGCTTGCGTAAGACCCCAAATTCTCTAGTGGTGGCTTCGGTGGTGAAAGATTCCTCTCTAGTCGTCACCCTTAACACCCTGGGTAGCTGCCCTCACTACTAGGCCGGTCTTTTGGTGAGGGCGGCTACCCAGGGTGTTAAGGGTGATGACTAGGGAGGAATCTTTCACCACCGAAGCCACCACTGGAGAATTTGGGGTCTTACGCAAGCCTACCAAACACGTGGCTGCCGGGACGCACCTAGCCACGCACGAGGACATTACACCACTTCATTGAGATGAAAATAAATACAAAAGCAAACCATCATATGTTGGTAACATGTATTAAATTTTACAAATTTCAGTTTCAAATATAAAAAATCTTTTCTTCAAAATCTAGACTCTTACAAATAGTGCTCAATATAAAGTAAATAACATAAATATTTAAAATTTGGAATCCAATCATCCTTTCATTATCTGTGGCTCACACAAAGGTGGAACTGTTTTATGGTATGGTTTTCTGTGTTTCTTTTGATCCAAACCATGCAGGGCTTGATTGAGCAGATTTTTAATGAGGGCTATTGCATATTGCATAATCTCAGTCTCCTCACTGAGATATTGGCTGATGACAACATTGATTGCTTGTGTGCAATTGGTATGTTGTCTATTTAAGATGGGTATGTTAAAATAATTGGTATCTGAGTCTTGTTGTTCTATCCAAGTAACCTTGACCTTGCCTCCAACAGTACTCCTTACATTGTTGGAGAGGGGAAGTTTTATTAAAATCTGTTCTTGAGTAGTCATGTCACTCTTAAATCCCATTTCTGTAGTTTGCTTTGGAAGAGCACTAAGTCATTCAATTGTGGCCATTGTTTGGGTATATATTTTCCCAAATGTTATTCTCCTAATAGAGTCATGCTTCTGGAAAATAAATCAAAAGGTCCTTGTGATTGGCCTTATTCTTTTTATAGACCATCAAAGCAATGGCATTCTCTCATGCTTTGCTCAATGTATCGCAAACTGGCCAATTCTTATTATTCTACCACCTGCCCATGCCCTTGAAGGCATACACCAAACGTCTACTCTAAAAGGGTCTTACCATACCTTCTTCTTTATTAGATGGTTCATTGCTGGTAGTCACTCCCTTAACCTAGTTGTATTTTCTCATCATAGTCTTTGGCTTAAATTTTTCCATTTTACATGGAAATCTTTGATTCTTGAATAATGAAAGGATCAATAGTTTAGATGGTTGGGCTCTTGATCTTCCCAAAGGTTATCGAACAACCGCATTTTATGTGATGTCCCGATGCGGGCCCCTATCGGAAGGTGACGTAGGTCTGTCCGAGCGGTTTGCCCAGCCACGTGGGGGGTCTGGTACCTATCACGGGGATTACTCCCAAGACTTCTGGGCTGGCAAACTAGAACACCGATCAAATCTCGATCTCCTCATTCTCCGCCTCGAGACCTCCGACTCGATACCAAGTTAGTTACCGTTGCACCAAAGCCGGTTGGTAGTGAGCGGCACCCCTCTTAGCGTTAAGGGGGCATCCCCAGGATAGGTACTCCCGCCGAAGACCCCGGACACGTGGCTGGGCAAACCGCTCGGACAGACCTACGTCACCTTCCGATAGGGGCCCGCATCGGGACATCACATTTTAGCTCCAAGAAAATTTTAGAAATTGGAATTAGCTTTTTCTAATGCCAGGTAAGTCAACAATTCACCTTCTATCCAATCCCAAGATTTCCAATTTGTGGAGTCAATGGGCTGCTTTTTGTAAAGAACCGAACCAATTCTGACCCAAATTTTTTCAAACTTCGAAGAACACAAAGCACCAAGTACCCGTTAAAGGTCAGCTCAAATCATAACCAGCAATTAAAGGAAAAGACTCAACACCACGGATGTGCTTTCTGACCCAAGTAGGGCAAGTAGCGACCATTTGGCGGAGTAACAAAAAGTAAATACAATGCTGAAAAAAAGCTCTACCACTTATTCAGCGGGAGCGAATACAATGTAAGAAGTGCAAAGCGTTAATTCCCTTCTTGGCGGAATACCATCCAAGAACTTAAGTGTGTAGTTCATTCACCCATCTCTGGCGGTAAACCGTCCAAAGAATATTAAGTTTGCTGCTCTAAGAGTAAGTAAATTGCAGAATATAAAGCGACTGAAATAGTACTACTATTAGCAGCCTTACAACACAACAATCTGCAAATTACAAAATGTTACAAGCTGTTAAATCAAGCAACAACTGATAGTAAGCTGTTCCAACATATCTGACTTCAAAATACTGATAAAACAATGCTTGAACTGAACTTCTGGAAGTCTGATATAAAATCAGCAATTCTGGAAACACCAACCAGCAACACAGTAACCCACTAAAAAGCTCATAACTCACTCGAAACCCAACCAAATCATTTGAAACCTGATGCAAACGAGAGCTAGAAAGCTGACAATGAAATCAAGACTGAGAAACTACTGACAAACTGCGATATTATTTTTTGGCACACACTCCAAGAAAGCCTAGAAAGAAGCAGTCTTCTAAGAGGGGCGATTTTACTCTGTAAAATCAAAGACATCAAATAAAAATCTGTAACTTCTAGGAAAGGGGCGTCCTAGGTAGAGAAACTCAAGGGAAAGACACCCAGAACAATATTAAATTTATTCTTGGACTTATGAATAAAAATGTCTTCCAGCTATGCTAGTCCTGCAAACACAAAATCTAAAGAAATCTTCACAAAACTTCACAATAAGCTCTTTTTGCTTCCTTTGGATGAGAAGCAATCCCATTACCAACTAGATGTTATCTTTCAAACACGAAACTGATCCTTGCTAGGAGGTATGCATTCCTCGAAGCTAATGTCTGGTTTCATTCCAGCAGCATAACAGTAGAAAAATATCAGATAATCCAATGAATAGAGGGAGCCTCCTTTTATAGACTGAAGAGAAGACTCTGGAGGCTTCTAGAAAGTACGCCCTAACCTAAGCAGTTTTTAGGTTTTTACTTTGACCAATTCTCTTTCATCAAGATGGCGTACCTCTCTTTGAGGGATGAAAATCACATTTAAAAATAAAATACTTCTTTTCCAAGGTTGGCGTCCATCTCCTTTTGAGCAAATAAACTTTAGAAAAATCACATAAGTTCTTCATGAGAAAATAACCCTCAAGGTCCCTTTCTTTAAAACAATTTAAAGTCATATTACTAGGACAAGGGGTTATTTTATAAAATAAAACTTTATTGACTTTAAATAACTTATTTCTCCAAAATGAACCCCTTAAGCCAAAAATGAGAATTACCCCATGAACTGCCAGAAGAGGAAAGTTGACTGAGCTGGTGCTGACTGGACCACTGCTAAATATAGAATTTACTAAAAATATTAAATTCAAGAAGTTGCTCAGAATGCAATGCATGCGCCACCATTGCGAAGCTCTCTGAAAACCCAGAAAGAATCTGCAAACCAAAATCCCAAACTCCAAGATGCAAACCCCTGAATCTTCAAAATAACTCACCAAGCAGCCGAAAATCCTAATTCTTCCTTTGACTAGCCGACAGAACATCGGGGATAGGCCATCAATCACTGAAAAGTGTAGTGCTAAAAATGGGGACATTACAGTCTGCCCTTCCCAAAATTGTTTGTCCTCAAGCAATGCCACCACAGCTCCATAGAATTTAGAACTGATCAATACCCAAACAAGTCTGACCCCAGGGTCCCATCTTAGTCTGGAGGAAGACCCACCATGCCGATGTTGCACTACTCTAATCACAACAAGGAAACCATAGTGCCCAAAACGTTCTGAGTCATTAATGTCAACAATGCCACTATCTATCACAAACCTGGGCAACAGAGAAGATAGTCTACTCAACTCAAAACTGTAATCCTCAACATGCCTCCATAAGGTATCTAACACAGCCGTGATTGCAAATGTGACCTCTCCAAAACTTTTTGCAAAGAGAGAAGCAATCCTTTGCAAGAGCTCATCAAATCCTAACTCATGACTCCACATGAATCTACTATGCCTCCCTTGAATTATTCTGGTGCAACCATGAAGATTTCTAAAAACTCTTACAGTTCTCACTCCAAGAGCCTCAAAGTGGTGAACCAAAGCATGTGAAAATCCGCAATCCTGAACCAACACTAAGAGTAAACTATCAAAGTTTACATCACAAACCATCATAAGATGAACTTGGAGAGTAGGAAAGGTGTGAAGGAACAAATGATTGCTGCTGATCAAGGCTGGAGTCAGCGTAGTGTAGTCTATTTCAAGAGTCCTACACAAAGGAAAACAACAACACCACTCAAATTCGCAAGTGTGAGCATGTGAGATAACCATCGAGCTGCAAGGTGACTCCTCAAAAGTGGCAGGAAAACGCACTAGAGCAATCTCCAACTGAAAACTACCACCTCTTCGACAAGTAGTGATGAACAAACTCTCCCAAACGAGGGTAACTGCACAAGTAAGGTGGCTGGTCTGCCTCCAATCAGCAAACTTGTGTCTCCAAATTTTCCCTAGTCTTAGCCGAGGATCACTCCCAAGAGCAACCAATCGTTCATCTCTCCATCCCATACTCAAAATCTCTCTCCAATCCATTTGTTGATGAACAAATGGAACCATCAAGAAGCTGCTAAAGAAGGGAACAACACCAAAAAGTCTGAAAATTTGATCCTTATTCCTCCATAAATTCTTCTTTCCACAAGCGGTAAGCTCCATCAACCCATGTTGAGAATCCCAAGCCTGGATACTCAACTGAAAAATAATCTCCAACACTCCAGAAAGAAAACATAGCACATCTCTGAGTGCTAGTCAAAATCAAGTGCATACTTGTAAAATTGGCATTCCCTCTAATGAACCTCTGAAACCTATCCATGAAAGCTTCAAGAACACTGGAGCATGAAACATAAGATGACTTCAAATTCAACTCCCAGAACAGACTAGCATCACTCAACCCAAGGAAAGGATTGACAAGAGTGCCAACACCATATTCTGGTCCATTTTCCAAAGTGAAGACTACATCCTCAATCCCTCTTAAGCATTCTTGATCAAACGTTCTTCTTGGAAGATTACCAATTGCAAGGAGCGAATCTCCCTCATGTTCGGCTTGCAAATCTTCAATAAGCTGAAAATCACATTCCATATTGTGTTGGAAAACTTCATCAGGATCCCATTTCGTGCTATTGTCAATTGATGTTTCATCTTCCATCGCAAAAAGAGGATTATCATAAGTTTCCTCAACACCCACTTCAAAGAGAGGATTGTTAAAAACTTGAAATTCATTCCTTCCATCTTGCTGCTCCAAATCTGCACATGCCACTTCTGATTTTCTTGCGAAACCTTCAAGATCAAACTCTCCTTCAAGACTATCGAGCTCTTCAATCATTTGCTTGATTTCTTCTGCTCTTTGTGCATTCTCTTGTTCCTTAGAAAGTTTGAAATCAACAAGCTGATCTTCTACCTCCATTAATGCTACTTGAGTTTCTTCTAACATAGCCTTTGTTGATTCAAGCTCATAAGTAAGCTCATCAACCTTTCTCTCTTTTCCTTGGAAAGCACTGAAGGTCTTCTTTGCAAGTTCAATGGCATGATCCCGATCTTCAATCAAGTGTATGCAATCTGATTTCAATGTCTCCAAAGAGTCTCTGATAAGCTGCAAGTTGGGGAGAGCAACTTCATCCTTAACTCCTCTTCTTCTCTCTTCAAGTTGAGCCTTCTAGTAGAAATCTTCAACCAAACTGTGAGTGCGATCAAATTGGGATAGAACTCGCACTTCCCTCTTAAAGGACTCTTTGACTTGATCTTCCCACTCAAGAATATGCAAAGATGGTGGATTGCTGGTTGGCTGCTTTTCAAAATCAAAACTTTGTTTTGTGTATTCGCTGCCATCATAGCTGCTCCAACCTTCTTGTCTTTCACCATCAACTAGAGGAGAATGCTCAATGTCATGGAGAGGAACACACTCTACGATTTCTTTGACCCTGAGTTTGCAATCAGCTTCATGCATTGAAAAATCAGATTTGTGTTTAGTAACACCTTCAAACTCTACATCTTCAAGAGCCATATGGTCTTCTAGCTCTTCTTCTTCATCACCGTCTCCTTGATCAAACATTATGGCAGCATCAAACTTGATCAATGGATCATAATTGTCCGCTGTTCGGAAAGTTCCTGTAGCAACACACCCTTCTTTAGTAGCTGCAACCATTTCAAAGAGATCATTATGGAGCTTCGTTGAACAATCTTCTTCTTCGAAGACACCTCCTCCAAAAGCCACCTCACAACTTCCAATGCAATTTGATTTCTGATCTACATCTAGATCAAAGGGAAATTCATCCCACAAAGGTTCTTTATCATACCTTGGTTCCAATACGCCCGGATCCCAAATGCTAAGGGGTTGGCTGCAATGATCAACTAGAAAAAGATTTTCATACTCCACTGAAGGTATTGACTCAGAGAATAAGTCAACTCCTGAATCTCTTAAGCTGACTTCAAAAACATTTCTTTCCCATGGTTCGGTTTGCTGGTCAAACCCAAGTCCAACAACGCCACCACGGAAATGGAGTGAAGAACCTTCTATACTTGCTGTTTTGAAAACTTCACCATCCCTATCTTCTTCGGGACCTTCATGGAAAAGTATGTCGCCAATTACTTCATGTGGAACTTCATGGGAAGTTGGGTCAGCAACAAGAAGAAAATCCTTCATCATCAAATCTTCAAAATGAGCATGCATGAACTCATTGGATTCGCCTCCAATATCACTAACATGTCCTTCATCTTCCTTTTCTTCACTGAACTCATCCCAAACAATAGTCCTACCAACATTTTCCATGAAGTCATTTCTCTCAAGACCTTCATTGGATGAATCCTCATTGGGACTCAAGACTGTTGTTATGTTCTTTTCACCAAGTTGATCTTCATTACTTCCTATTACATGCAAGTCAAGGGGAGTATTGTGGGGCTCTACCCTTAACTCTTCAATTGCCAAGGTATCTTCATCAAACTCACGTTCATTTTGATGTGATATGTGCACCTTGCTTGTGCCATCTTCAATGCTAGATGACTGATTTTTCTCTTCAACTTGCATATTCGTGGGCTGCAATTCACAAATAGGCACTTCATCTTCTTCCTTCTTTGATTCTTCAACCAACGCTTGTTCTGCTTCCCTTTTTACCATTTTCCTAATGTGGTCCACCATCTCTGACTTTTCAGGTCTCAGTAACGCCACACAATTCAAATGGGAATCAAATGAAACATTGTACCTATAATCATCTGGCATGTTTTTATATTGCTCATGGAGTATGGAAGCCTCATGTTCACATTGTCTTTTGTACTGTTTGGCACACTCAATGAAATCCCTTACGGCATCACTAACCTTTCCATCCTCAGATACCATAGTTGAATCTGACTTCTCACGATCCCTGGACCTTAGAAAATGCAACATCTTTGAAACTTCTGAAAGCTAAACTGAACTCTATTTTGACCTCAGGTGTAGAAACTGATTTCTCTATCATTCAACTGTCAACTGAACCTTGATGGGCACAGGATGGTAGGACGCATGGCTCTGATACCACTGTAAAGAACCGAACCAATTCTGACCCAAATTTTTTCAAACTTCGAAGAACACAAAGCACCAAGTACCCGTTAAAGGTCAGCTGAAATCATAACCGGCAATTAAAGGAAAAGACTCAACACCACGGATGTGCTTTCTGACCCAAGTAGGGCAAGTAGCGACCATCTAGCGGAGTAACAAAAAGTAAATACAATGCTGAAAGAAAGCTCTACCACTTATTCAGCGGGAGCGAATACAATGTAAGAAGTGCAAAGCGTTAATTCCCTTCTTGGCAGAATACCATCCAAGAACTTAAGTGTGTAGTTCATTCACCCATCTCTGGCGGTAAACTGTCCAAAGAATATTAAGTTTGCTGCTCTAAGAGTAAGTAAATTGCAGAATATAAAGCGACTGAAATAGTACTACTATTAGCAGCCTTACAACACAACAATCTGCAAATTACAAAATGTTACAAGCTGTTAAATCAAGCAACAACTGATAGTAAGCTGTTCCAACATATCTGACTTCAAAATACTGATAAAACAATGCTTGAACTGAACTTCTGGAAGTCTGATATAAAATCAGCAATTCTGGAAACACCAACCAGCAACACAGTAACCCACTAAAAAGCTCATAACTCACTCGAAACCCAACCAAATCATTTGAAACCTGATGCAAACGAGAGCTAGAAAGCTGACAATGAAATCAAGACTGAGAAACTACTGACAAACTGCGATATTATTTTTTGGCACACACTCCAAGAAAGCCCAGAAAGAAGCAGTCTCTAAGAGGGGCGATTTTACTCTATAAAATCAAAGACATCAAATAAAAATCTATAACTTCTAGGAAAGGGGCGCCCTAGGTAGAGAAACTCAAGGGAAAGACACCCAGAACAATATTAAATTTATTCTTGGACTTATGAATAAAAATGTCTTCCAGCTGTGCTAGTCCTGCAAACACAAAATCTGAAGAAATCTTCACAAAACTTCACAATAAGCTCTTTTTGCTTCCTCTGGATGAGAAGCAATCCCATTACCAGCTAGATGTTATCCTTCAAACACAAAACTGATCCTTGCTAGGAGGTATGCATTCCTCGAAGCTAATGTCTGGTTTCATTCCAGCAGCATAACAGTAGAAAAATATCAGATAATCCAATGAATAGAGGGAGCCTCCTTTTATAGACTGAAGAGAAGACTCTGGAGGCTTCTAGAAAGTATGCCCTAACCCAAGCAGTTTTTAGGTTTTTACTTTGACCAATTCTCTTTCATCAAGATGGCGTACCTCTCTTTGAGGGATGAAAATCACATTTAAAAATAAAATACTTCTTTTCCAAGGTTGGTGTCCATCTCCTTTTGAGCAAATAAACTTTAGAAAAATCACATAAGTTCTTCATGAGAAAATAACCCTCAAGGTCCCCTTCTTTAAAACAACTTAAAGTCATATTACTAGGACAAGGGGTTATTTTATAAAATAAAACTTTATTGACTTTAAATAACTTATTTCTCCAAAATGAACCCCTTAAGCCAAAAATGAGAATTACCCCATGAATTGCCAAAAGAGGAAAGTTGACTGAGCTGGTGCTGACTGGACCACTGCTAAATATAGAATTTACTAAAAATATTAAATTCAAGAAGTTGCTCAGAATGCAATGCATGCGCCACCATTGCGAAGCTCTCTGAAAACCCAAAAAGAATCTACAAACCAAAATCCCAAACTCCAAGATGCAAACCCCTGAATCTTCAAAAGAACTCACCAAGCAACTGAAAACCCTAATTCTACCTTTGACTAGCCGACAGAACACCGGGGATAGGCCATCAATCACTGAAAAGTGTAGTACTAAAAATGGGGACATTACACTTTTGTACATGGATTTTGGGTTTTATAAGCTTGACACCTTTCAAAGCTGCATGGAAAATGATGTTATGACATAAAAACATTTTTTGGTGGCCAATATGTAAAATCTAAGCTATAAATTGGTTGCAATTTTTCTTTCATCTGTTGATTTGATTTTTTTCTGATTAGAGAACCTCTCTAAATGATTTGGATGTTCTAAAACGAATTAGCAAAAGAGAAACCTCCTTTGGATGGTTCTAACAATTGGTTAGTGTGCTCAGGTTCTTGAGGATCCCTCATGGATGACCCATATGACCATTTGGTGAGATGAGATAGATGGCTAAGTTGGAATGTCCCCTTTTTTGCAGTGATCACCTAATGATGTCATGATGAGCCAATTTTCACATTTTGTTAATTTTGCAAGATAATTTGATTGTGGGAATTGAGTTAACATATTTTTGTGGTAATTTTGGCAAAGTCAACTTGGGTCAAATAATTTTCCCTAGAGATGAGCGACCCATTTGGAGAATAAGAGATGAAGAAAAAATGAAGAAAACATGGAAAATCATCCTTGAAATAAAGGAAGGAAAATTCATAATATCTTTCTTGCATAAGTATGTGCCCTTGATGGAAGGAAGGTTAAAAAAAAAAGGAAACAAGCAATCTTTGGTTTGGGCGCCAAAGAGAAAGAAGACTCAAAAAAATAAATAAAAGAAAATATACCTTTGTGGGTTGGCCTAGGAGGATAAAAGACTATGATAAAACAAATCTGTTTTATCAAATCTGTAATTTGTTTTAAGTTGAGGGCCAAACTTACCTAAGGGAGGTCCACCTCCTTGAGAGGGAAATAAGAAATTATAAAGTTAATTTTTCCTTGGTCAGCCAGCATATGAAGAAGGTGAAAATCAAGTATAAATATAAGCTCTTTTGGGCATTTCAGATCATCATTCAAGCAATTCATTTTCAGCGGACTTCTTCTCCTTAGGAGCAGATTTAGCATATGCTTTAGGACAAAAACCCTATTGCATAAAAGGGAGTTGGAGGAAAACCTAACTCACTTTGTGGAGGATTTGTAACGGAGTTCTACTTACACTTCATTGAAGATTTTTGGAGCAATTGTAGCGTTAATTCAAGATCAGATTTGAAGATCAGTGTTGGAGCAGCAATAGAAGATCATTGTTGTCATTACACTAGGGTTTCACCCTAGGGTTTGATTGGAGCATAATTGGAAGGCTAATTGGGGGGTTGTTGAGACTCTATTTGTTGTCATTTTGGTATGTAGAAGTTGATAATTTGGATAGTAATATTTCGGGCTATTTTGTTGTGTTAAGCTCTGTATTTGACATACTTTCAGACTTCATATCATATTCAGAAAATCAGACTTTGTTCGTTGGATTGGAATGATTATATTGTATATTTTAGTTGGAGACTTTCATGTTTGATATGGTTATCGATATAGATGTCATGTCCCCGAATTGGAGGTATATTAAATTAATTATTTATTAAGTTATTCCAATAAATTAATATCAAAAGGGATGACTTATTATTTAATTAATTTAATATAAAGTGACTTAGGTGACTTGAAAATAAAATAATAAAATAATAAAAGTCACTTGAGGAATAAAATAATATTTCTTCTAGAAGCTTCTTGAGAAGTCTATGAGAAATTTATTTAAGAAGCTGTTGGCTAAGCATTTGGACACACTTGGTTTTGGTTATCATTTCTCATTACCTGTGTGGTAAGAAGCTGAAGTTTAATGCTTAGCTCGCTCGAAGGTTTGAAAACTCTAGAGTGCCAAGTTCGGTTGTGAAAGATCAACCCTGGCTGGAGTTTAGAGGAGGAGATATTTCGGTCTTCTTCATTGTGCCGATTGGAGGGTTTCATTGGAGGTTATCTTCAAATTTTCACTTGCACAGCCTCATACTTGCATCAATTTGACTTGGGCTCTTGGGCGCTCTCTTTAGGGAGGTTTGGTGTCCATTTGTGGAGAGTTTGGGGAGCTATTTTGAAGTCTGCAATTTAATATTAGACTGCTGTAGTAGATTGATCAATCATGGTGAGACTCATGTTTTCATTCATTACTTTTCATTGAGTCATTAGAATTTTGTGGGCATTGGAGGGATTGATTTATGTCGAGTTGGCAATCATTTCTACACCAATTTGGAGACCTATTATTGCTGCATTTATTTATACAAAAAGTTGCCAGGCAAGGGCAGGGGCGGCTTCATCATGGAGGGGTGATTTCACTTGTGGAGGCCATCATAAATGCTGGAAAAATTCACATAAGGCTGCCATCATATCAGCAACCTATTTCAATCTTCGTTTCCAGGTTTCATTGTCATTTGTGCATGTACTTACATTTTCTAAGTCTGAGTAGAAGTCTGAAAATCAATTACAGCCTGTGAGGCAATTGTATGAGCTCATTTGTATTGGAAATCAGTCATTATTCTCAAGCATTGTAATCAGATTATATAACAGATATTTAGCACTCATTCTCATTCTTGAATTTAGTCTGAAGATGCATGTCAATTGTTTGTAGAAATGCCTCATGGCTGTAGGAGTGCATTTTACATATGAAGATCATCTATATGCATTTGAATAATTCAAAAACACTTGCATTTAGCTTCCGTTACATTGCTAGTCATCTTTGCACTCATTTTCAAGCATTCTAACATCTTTGGCATCAATCAAAAACAAGACAAAGCAAACTGAAAATACAATCAGCAAGTTCAGACTTTGCAAGACAAGTGTTTAACAATATTCCTTGAGCATCAAATCAGCAAGTTAAGGCCAAATTTTTCAAGGGATATTATAGTGGTCAGTGTAGACAAATAGAAGGCCCAAAGTAGGTGCTTATAGAAGAGAGGTCAATGTAGACAGCCATGTTAATAAATAAGTATGTTATAGTCGGCCGAAAGCATAATTAGTTGGCCAGTTTTGGGTTAGTAAATAAGACTATAGTTAGTTCATAAATATTTCATATACTTTTGTACTTGTTGTTTTGGGAAGATTAATTCCTCGACTAGTGATTAGTTGTTGTCATGAAGCGTCGTGATGGTTGGTTCCTCAATGTAATAACCCCAACCTCTCAAGCTAGGATTATTATCGTTTTCTCAGGTTTGACAATGTTATTTGTTAACCAATCTGATAATATGTGCCGGATAAAGCAACTATTACTTTAACCAATTTCTTAACCTCCCATCATTGCAACTTGTAACTAACATTTATATCAACATTTTATAGCAATTGACCAATTTGAAGAGAGTATTATTCCACATCCAACTAAATAATAACTCAAAACATTCAAATAGTTCTAATTGAGTAATACCCCAGAATATTCAAATATTTCTGAGAGATTGATACAACAGAGTATCATTTACTGTTAATTCATAAATTCATCTCCCATGTTCAATTGAATCCAGAATAGAATTCAAAGGCATCATTATGTAATGAACATTTCACAATTAGTATTTCTGTGCAAATCGACTCATCTTCCAATTAAGAGACATCTTTAATTATTGATACAAAATTACAGTAAAGAAATTACCCGATGACAGCCGCTGTAGCATCAAAGTCCACTTATAGCCATGATGCATAGGAGTAACACTTCAGGATATGGCCGCAATCTTTATTCCCGTCTCCTTACCAAAGAGTTGCACTGCATCTATGAGAGATGTTATGCCTAATACCCGCACCAACAGAGGATATATGCACGATGAGAAGAGCAGACCCGAAATGAGGTCCCACTTCAGCTTGTCGTACGGATAGATTCTAACATCTATCATTGATAAAGAGTCAGTGTATAATATGAAATGGCCTCCAAAAACGATCATCCGACAACATTGATTTTCCGTGAATGAAAGATTTCCGCCATAAAATGTATGAGGAGTGCCACGAACACGTGTTTCTTCCGCGCCTGTAAGTTTGGCTCTATTTTTCTATGAATCTCCTGTCCATACATACGACACTCGCTCAAGATCATGCACCCGTCACCTCCAATATCGGCACCAGAGCATGAGAATATGCAATTGATCTCCTGCGATCATGTTACTCTACATACTTCCTGTAAATGGCGCTATCCATCATAGCTCCCGAATGCATAACGGTAAACCCTTTGTTTTCGTGTGAAGCATACAAAATCTCCAAATACCCATATTGACCCTTTCACGGGAATATATCCTTGGGCCCGCTAACGGTTTCAGAGGAAAGTCCAGACAACGATAATGAATATAGAAGACGCGCACCACAGCAATGCCCGATATGGAAATTTGCATTTTCCAACTGCGTACGCGTATATCCCTGCAGAAGCATCACATAAATATGAAACGATTAGCACTGATGTCCCCAAACAGCAATGGAGACAACTTCAAAACAAATACTTCTATGTTCATCCTTTTCCACCAATATAGATAGAGATCTGCACAAAACTCTGATAAACAACTGTGAATATAAACCAAAAATGGCCAACCCGGGTTTTCGTCCGAGAATAGCCCCTGAAGTCTGAGAGTTTTCGTTCTCAGGTTCTTCCATTCAAAAGCCAAACAATATACAATCTTCCGTGATGCCAAATACTTCCCCAATACTCCTTTTAATCCATCACCTTTCAGTTTTATTAACTGAATTATTTTAATTAATGACTTTATTAAAATATAATGTTTATGAATGATTTAATAAAGTCACATTTTATAATTAATTAATTAAATAATAAAAAGTCTTTAATTAAGACAATTTAATATTCAAATAATTAATCAAATCTCCTTTTTGGCCTTATTAAAAATCGGGGACATCACACTCAACCACCGCCGATGGCTATTTGAACTTGGGTCAATATAGGCGGGAGACATTATGTGGGTATCTATGACATTGTGTTATATGCTATTACATTTTGATGTTACATTCTAGTACAGATAATTGTACTTGGTTACAGTGAATCAATAAATGAAGTACTATTATGCTGTGAAATATGTGTTCATGATTATGTTGTACTTGTCTATGTTCTGAATTTCTGTTTACTCTCATAGTACATTGAAAGCATCCTAGCGAGTAAATAGTCAACGCCACATTCAAGGATGAAAGCCCTTTTGGTTTTCCATATTTGGATTTGGGGATGAAAACTCTCATATCCATTTAGGCGATTCCATACAAGGAATCAAGGACCATACTTGAGCTCATTGTTGGTGATTGTTCTATTCATGTTTGCAAGCAAATCAAATGTATAAATATTTTGATTGGTTGATTGGAAGGCATTTTTAGGGAGTTTGAGGATTTACCAGTTTGTAGATGTTGGTGTGAAGCTTTTATCGATTATATATAATATAATCTAGTTACAATTGCAGCTGGGTAGCAAATAATAATCTTTCCCATTATTGCAGACCCAACCGTATAGTTGGAAATGTATTTGAATATTTTGTAGCGACTGTACAACCTTAACAGTAGGCCATACCATATAAAATCCATTTTGCAGCAAGAGAAGGGACTGCCATATAGGTATGAGGGGTGTTACACTCTCTATGAATCAAAACAATCAGGAGGTATTTAAGCCTACCATACCTATACTTTGGCAGCCATACAAGTTGTGCTAATCCTTTGTGAGTTATGATTGGTCTTTGATATTGAAATGAGAGAGGAAAAACGACATTGCTCTCGAATCAAAAATTTTTCATTCACATTACACTACAAACTATTACAAACTATTGGCATTATAAAGCCATTTTTCCCAAAACCACTTAACAACTAACTAATAATTAATCTCTACTAACTGATGTGATTATTGCATAATCACATACATTTTTTATATTAAATATTAGTCTATGTTATGCACTATTTTCTAACACGCCCCTTTAGTGCTAACATAGAGGAAAACTAGAAATTAGTACACATATTCGTCACTTTGATGTGGTATTTCTAGCGAATATCATTTCGATTCAAAAGACCTTCTTGAAGCGTGATTGCATGTTCTTGTTGGGTGTAAATTTCATAAGCAAATAACTAAATTCCCTATCGTGAGCCTCATCGGCAATTCTTTGGTGATTTGAAAGAACTTGTGTTTTTCTTGTGTTGAAGTTATACAAATTCCTTCTTACTTTGATGGATGCGCAAACCCTAATCCAAGGCTCCCACTTTGGCGTAGAGATGCTGGTAAAGATTGGGAGTATGGTTTTATACCTGCCTTATCTATGCTCTCACAATTTGCATGCATTATTTCCAAACTAGTCACGGCTAAAACCAGAGTCCTAATCTATTTTTGCAAACACCAAAAAACCCATCAAGATAGACCCCCATCAAAAAAGATGAGTCGATCACAAATTCCTATCACCCCGACTCCACAAAATCTTCCTAGCAATGCACAACAGGTCAAATACAATGGTCGACTTCCTGTTTTCAATTAATAAGAGTTCCTCCATGCCTTTTTGTAATGTCCCCTTTTTCATGAGCAATGGAGTTTAGAGGAATTAGCCTATCCCTGATCCTCGTAGGCTAATGGGACTTGATCAGAGGGTCGTTTGGCAGATACCCAGTTGATTGGTTGGCTCTTTTCATGACTTCATGAAGGTTTTCCTATTCTCATCGTGGATATTTCTATTTTTGGAAACCTTTATTTTTATATTATAAAGTTATATTGCACTTTAGGAGTTGATTAATATTTTGTATTATTATAAAGTGCAATAATAAAATAATAAAATAAAATAATATTATAATATTCCTTCTAGAAGGTGACTTGGGAAAGCTCTAAAAGGAGGTCGACCTCTTGAGGAAAAAGTCTAAATAAACATCATGGGCCTCATTCTCATCATCCAGATTTGTTGTTGATGTTGATGTTTGTTGTTGATGTGCATTGTGGAGCCTAGGGTTTCTGCAGTTGTCACAGTTGGCCATTGAGAACAAAAACTCTCAATTGGTAGGCAATTTTGAGGGTGTGAAATATCACCTGAATTATTGCAGCTGGGAGAAAGTTACTTCAGACTTTCTATTTGTGCTTCATTGTAAAAACTTAGTGGCCTTCAGCCAAGTTTTTGTGGTATTCGATTAGGAGAATTATTGGAGACATTTTGTAATTGAAGTCTTCATTCTTTGGAGGTTGATTTGCATTGTGCATACTCAGATTTTGATATCAGTCTATTCCAGATTTTCATGGCAGCTTATTGAGTCATTGTGATCCAATTTTGTATGGTTTGATTGACTTGTGCATTGGTGACATTTTAGAGTTTATTGTCTTCAGCGAATTTGCATTTAGGAGTCGACTTGTTGAATCTGATTTTTATATCAGAAATTTACAGTCATCAAAGTCTGCATATGGGAGCATCGATTTTGCACATTTCTCTTCCTTTTGGCATCAATTCTTCAAGAGGTTTGCAGCGCACTAGTCTAGGAGGGTTTGAGATCATTTCAAGTGCCATTTAGGAGAGATTGGAAGCTGCTATGAATTCTAACAAAGGTCTGATTAAGGAAACAGAGGCGGCTGGGTCTGAGAGGGCGATCTCAAGATAGGAGAGCAAATAAAATCTAATAAAAATTGGAGGGCATCATTGGACATCCAAGAGGCTGGGCGCTAGGGTTTTGAAGACAAATTTATTGCAGCCAAGGAGAATCAAACCTTCTTGCTCAGGTAGTCATCCATTGTCAGGTTATCTCATTGTTGTATTTTTCATCATTCTATGATAGTAAACATTGCTATCTCCACCAGCATCCTTTGGCATTACATTAGAAGGTTTTTGCATTAAGCATTCCATATACATATGCATACTGCTGTAGGCAAACTTTAATATCAGATTTGAGCAATGTAAGAGATCTTTATTGTGAGCCAAGAGTCTTGGCCATTTATTAACAACATTGTATTGGAAAGAGCATTTTAATTAAGAAGTCACAAAGTTGCTTGGCTGTAGCTTCCTTTTCTAGACTCTAGTTGCTCATATTGCACTCTTTAGGTTGCATGCCAACTGTTTGACATAATGTCAAGTGGCTGTAGATGTTATTATCAGCATATAGTTTAAACGCATACCAACTGTTTGTTAAAAATACCAGTTGGCTGTAGGTGATCATTTATCAGGTTTAGATTATACATATGCATTGAATATTGTCAAAATAAGTTGCACATTCATTTTAGGACATTGTTTAGACAAATTAGAATCATTTGCAAGCATTCTTATTGATGTTAAGTGAAGGAAAGTACCATTTAAGCAAACTGAAATGTTATATTAGTGATATGACCCTTGTATGCAAAGTGTTTGACGAAATTTCCAAGGCCAAAAATCAGAAGTTTTCAATCAGATTTGAGCAGGGTTATTACACTTTTACAGCAGCACTCAACAAAAAATTTCGAAAGCCTTTTGCGGCGGCTAAAAACCGACCAACATATAATGGATATTGACTATGGTGAAATCAACTAAAGAATAGAGAAAGGACAACGTCCACAGAAACATAGAATACAAAATGCTCGATATTAGGAAGTCACGATAAATAACTCCCACGCCAATAGATATTCACAACAACGGATTGGAGCAATGTCATGTTTCAGTATGACACGGGGAAGTCACAATAGTTTCATTGATGATATAGGTACTCCACAAACAAATGATCTCCAGCATTAGTAGACACGAGCAACATTTATAGGCGTCGCTTCGCACCAATCTTGAATCAAATATCTGCAGACCTCTGTGACTCTTCAAAGACCGTTATTGATGCACCAACGGTAGTTATGCGCTTAGAAAGATAGACAATGTCAATACCCGATGCCCATAGAAGATATGTGTGCGTCTGGGATAAACTCAAATAAAGATATCGAGTTTGATGAAATTCAGTGCTTCCAATGAAAATCTGTTGTGTATATGCAGCAAATCTGGGAATTTAAAAAAAATAAAAAATTGGGATTATAACAATGAATGGAGTGATGTGTAAAACAATGGCAAGAATGAACATAGTCGAGAGGAAGAGAAGAAATGCAGATGAATGATGGAGTCAAAGGGGTTTTGCATATGTTCTACATTGCTCACCTGTTGATGAATGCAAGAATGGAAGAAAACAATAGCAGTTGCACGTGGTCCTGTAATGTTCCTGTTTTAGCTAACGTTGTTTGTTGAGGAGTGAGCCTATCAATTTGACCCTCGTAGGCTGACAGTTTTGATTAGAGGGTTGTCCATGGCAGTTATCTAGAGTTTCGAGACATCACTCCATCAGTTGATCTAGGTTTGGGCCTTTGTAGAGACTTACAAAGTGATATTCAAACACTTACTATTTATAGTAAGTCAGGCAGACAGGGGTTACTATTTCTAGCAGGGCACTTGGTTCAATTGGTCATCTAAGTTTTGACCCAGTTTGACAGTTTGATGAGCAAACGGTGAATAAGGGAGCATTTAATAATAATTAAATAATTATTATTATGACTTTATATTATAAAGTCACTTTAAGTGAAATATTAAAATATTAATTAATGGCGAATTATAAAGTATTTAATACTTTATAATAGTGGAGTATTATTAATATTAAATGAGTATTTATTACTTATTTAAAAAGGACGCCATTTATTAATGAAATTGCCTAAGTTTCAAAAGAAGCAAATTTTATATTATTAAATGCATTTAAATTGCTTTTTTGAAGGGGGTCGAACTTTTGAGAGAGGTATTTATTTCTCAAAGACAGAATAGAACTCATTATGATATGATTATTCAAATTTTGTCTTTTCTCTCTGAGAACATTTGGAGTTTGTGAAACAAGGGTTTCTGCAAATCATTGGGTTTTGGAGAACGTTCCCTCTTCAGAATCAGACATATTGAGACTGTGAGATACCAATTGAAGCTTGTCAGTTGAGTGGCTTCATTTAGAGGTCATTACAGAGCTTATTGTGAAGTATTTCATCAAGGGTTGGATCGATCTTCTCCAGAAGGGATTCCTATCAAAGTAGCGGCCATTAACTTATCATTTGGCACTCTATACAAGGCCGTACGGATTTATCATTGCTGGTTTGAAGCCGTACTGTACCAACATACAGGCGTGTGAAGGAGAAAGGAGAAATGCCTTTGCCTTTTTGTCTCTGTCCACTCCAGACTGGTCGCCTTGCTTCCCAGTGGTATTTGGCATCTTCTTGGCTCAGGAAAAGGATGCATTTCATGTTATTTTGATGTTCTTTCAGTTGTGCGCCTTGCTGCAATAAAGTCAGGTTTTTCATCAAGTTTCCAGCTGCCTTTTTCATTGCATGTATTGCCTTTTAATTTGTAATAGTTCGATTGAATTAAAAAAGGATTTCTCTATACAAAATCATAGATTTATTGTTGTTTCTAGCATTCTACAAATTTATTGCATTTTATTTCAAAATCGCACCAATTTCTTCTTATTGCGAAAAACCTCAAAAAAAAAAAAAAAAAGACAAAACAAACAAAAATATTGCATTCACCGTCAGAAGTTTGGGTTGAGAGACACCTGGTTTCTTATAGGTCCTCACTGCAGTACCATTGTAAACACCGCTTTGGATGAAAACAAACGAATGGAAGGAGATCAGAGAGAGGTCCAGGAAGAAACCTGCTCTAATACCATATTGAAATGAGAGAGGAAAAACGAGTTTGCTCTTGAATCAAAAATTTGTCATTCATATTACACTACAAACTATTACAAAGTATTGGCATTATAAAGCCATTTTTCCCAAAACCACCTAACAACTAACTAATAACTAATCTCTACTAACTAATGTGATTATTGCATAATCACTTACATTTTTTATATTAAATATTAATCTATGTTATGCACTATTTTCTAACATTTTAGTAGTGTTTGGATTTTTTATTGGAGCTGCTGATATTTAATTGTCAAGTTAATACAATTTCCAGCACTGCCTTTTCAATAATAACTTGTAATGTCCCCTTCTTTGACTTAAGCGTTCGGAGTTGACCCTTTAGCCTATTTCATTCCCTTAGGCTAAATCAAGATTTTTGGAGAGGGAATAATTTGTAACGAACACACTTGTACGATAAATTTAAAACTTTACAATTCAGACACAAAAGTAAGAACAATACCATTTTGATAAAAAAAAATTCTTTTCAAAACATAAATAAGAAACATCTTTTGCATCTTTAAACTATTTCATTCCAAATGAAATTACAAAGTAAGAAGAGAATTATACATACATAGCCCGTAGGCTTTTGACACCAATAGAAGTAAGAAGGTCCAGGAATTCGTCCTGTCAAGTCTTGGATCATCAGTTGAGTGTTCGTGGAGGAGAAACATCACTCGGGCGCTTTTCCGCCAACCACAGACTTATAATGCGGTCCCCCGCACGATCATTTTGCAATGAACGGCCCTCCCTTCGAAGAAGAGATTGGTTGGGTAACCTTTAATGACTACCAATTGGACATAGTGCTGTGATTCTACAAAACTAGCTTTCGTGCTAACGGCAAATCACAAACTAGGTTGTATTTCGGAATCACGGTGAACTGACAGTGTAGTACTACAACTAAATGGTTCCTTACACTACTTTGGCCAAAGTGTTTACGTTCAATGAAGAACATAGGTCCTATGTCACATTCACTTGCCAGGTTCAACTTGACTTGAGGCTATCTTAGTTCTACGCGTAGGTTGGTCTATCGGGGTAGTCCGTACCCTAGACTTCCTACAACAACCTAACTACTGGAATGACGAACATTTCAGCAAGTTACTACAACTAGCGCCTTATTTCAGGATATTCACATCCTAGGAATTCAATAACTAACTAAGTTGTTTAGTATCTGGTTGTAGTATACAACTTGCAAATGTTCTCGATTCAATCCTAGTAACTAGTATCTTATACTCAAGCATATGCTCCATATATAGAGCCATTAAATACTATGCAGAATTGCTTTCCATTATCTAATGTAAACCGTACACCAATGACAACAAAAGCCATGAAAAGACTACATAACTTAACACATGTTTAAGAAACTTTTTATTCTTTCTTATTCAATCTTAAGTCAACCAGTTATTCAAACACTTTCCTATTCAGTCATGACTATAATTCAGAGTTTTATCAGATTACTTTAGAATATCAGGAAAATATGTAAAAGTAAGAATTTAGCATGCCTGTTTAAGCTTTCCAGAAATTTGGAAGGAAACTCCTTCTCTTGCCTTCACCCAGATGGCTTTCAGGTTGAGTCTTGAAACAAATACCCAACATAGCAAACTAGCAATTCCTGATTACTGCTCTCTTATTCAGAGATTACTTCAAACTAGCAATTTCTGACTACTGTTCTCTTATTCGGAGATTTCTTCACATTAACAGAATAAACTTAACAATTTCCTTACTAAGGCGAATTCACTCTTTAGCTACAAAATGCTCTAGGAAAACTTGATTGTAAATTCGTGAGAATATGAATGCCAAACGCAGGTATTTATAGGATTGATTTTTGAACTGATTTCCTCCTTCTATGGAGCCAGAACTGCCAGCAAGTTGTGGAATGTTTCAAACTAGAAACGTGTTGCATTAAGGCAAGGGTTTCGACCTCCATTTTTGACAGCAATGGTGTTTGTTTCAATTCGAAATTGTTCAGTTCGTTAAAAACGCGACAGCTCTTATTCTGGTGCGTTTTTGCTGCTAGGTTAGATGACAAGTTTACATTTAAGACTTTTTCCTTGCTCTAATGGCGTCCACATCCATTTTCTTGCTAAGTATGAATCCGTTTGACAGATTCCAAACGTCTGCCCTAACCGCGCGAATCTCCTACGCATTTTTATATTTTCATTCGCCATTTTTACGGCTGAGTTCTTTATTTCGAATTTTGCTCAATAATGTTTAAATACATTTCAATACAAATGTGACGCATTTGCTGAAGGCTCAGAATTGAAGTTTAAAAATTCAACGCAATGAAGTATTCTTAATACTTAGAGAAAATCGCGATTTTTATTCTCCTCCACGATTTTGTCTTATAAAATGATAATTCCTATTTCATTTTGATTATAAAACTTTTATTTAAGTATATTTATATATATTTTATTCTATTAAAATATCTACATAATATAGTTTTTAATTGTATAATTATTTAAATTAATAATTTAAATAATATCGTATACCTTTATAAACTATATTATATTTATATTTTAATAAAATATTAATATATAATTATACTTCTTTATACCTGTACATATATAAATTCAGAGGCATAATATCGTTATTGTATATAATTCATTTATCATGTTAGCTGTGGGTACGTATACTTGTATATATATTTATATATATATACTATACGTATAAGTATCCATAAGTACATTTATATCGACGCACACGTATGGCATATCCATCTGCTTAATACGTTTGTATCGACATGAATGTACTTATGGGTACTTGTACATATCGTATTCGTATGTATATATGTACAAATACACATATCCACCTCTAACCAGAACTTATTGCTTATAAGGTTATACTGGCAAGCATCACTTGTTTACACATTCATAAGAAGACACGACTCCTAATGATACTAGACAAGTCTACGGATGACTTACCTTTAACCAGAACAATGACTTAGCTTACTCAGTTCTAAGGTTTGTGTGTATGTCCAGTTGGTATCCATTACTATTTACCCGACCAAGTTCTTCCCCGAGTGATATCTCTCCTCTGTCTCGAGGTACGAACCTGTTTCCTGCAAATCATGACATGACAACGGAAGTCATTTGCTCAAAACAAGGTAATATACATTAAGCATCGTAGAAAGTTAGAACAACATTATTCCATAACTCAATATGCTAATTTCATTCAAGAATTACATCAATAGAAGCATCAAATAATGAGACAATTATTTAGGACACATTCAATTGATCACAAGAACATTTCAATTTATTCAACAGAAAGATTTAACATTTACAATGTACATCCTATGCAATAGTAGCTATACAATCGGGGTGTAACATAATTTAATTAATTAAATAAAGTTGCCTCAATTAATTATCTTTCATGCATTCACATTTAACTAATTATGTTTATTCAAATATTAAAGTGACTTAAAAGGGGCTAAAAGTAAAATAATATAAAGTCACTTTATGAGAACTTATAAGGTTTATCATTTAAAGTGATTTTTAATCAACGAACTTCTCGAATGTTTGCAAGTGGGATGTAAAAGGAGTTGTGAAAAGGGAAAAAGGATATCTTTATGTCATTTTCATCTTCTCATTGTGAAAGTGGACATTTTTGTTCATCTCAAATCCTAGGACAAAAATCCTATAGGAATATTGGCTTTGATGAATAGATTCTCCCTAGTCAATTTGGATGGATTTAGACAAAGTTCAGATTTGGCCTGAATGTTTGCAGAGTAAGAGTTTGGAACAAATAAATTTATCTATATAGGATTACAAAGATTTATAGGTAACAAAGTTATTGGGATTTGCTGGCAAATAATAAATTTGTAAGTGTCGTGTGTGAAGTGCTGTGTGTGCTATGAAAAGATTATCCTAAAATTAAGAGTGTAAGCTAGCTGGGAATTTACCCCATCTGTACCATCCTAAAGCCCATGAAGAGGGTTGTATGTTTTAAAGGGCAGCAAGGAGGGGTCGATGTAGATTTTAGAAGGTTTTCCAAGCCTTATCATCACCTGGCACAACCTAAAGGCTTAATAAGCTTGCCATAGCCTCACAAAAAAGGAGTTGCAGCCTTTAAAGCTACTGTACCATTCTATTGAGGAGCCATACCACCTTGGGGAGTGTCGTACAACTATTAAGAAGGGCTAAGAGTATAAAGTGGATGTTGATTAAACTGTTAGACATTCTTCATTAGAGTTGAATGCAAACAGTTTGACGAAATGCCTGAATAAAAAAATTGTGAAACCACAAGTTTGGTTTAAAAAAATTGGAAGGGACATTTCATAACTGGTGTTCAAGTTCTGTATAGCTTGGATATTGTTAATAGAATATTTTGGGGTATTTGTTAGTAACTTTTGTTAAATAGCTCATTGTTGGTAGACTGATCAAACATTAAATACGGTTTAATAATAAAATGCTGTTGTCTAGGGTTTGTATCAAAATTTATGAGTTTGCTTCAGATATTGACTATAAAATAATGTCTGATTTTTAGAGCTGATCTACATTGGTTATTTATCCCAGTTGTATAAATCAGAAAATACAATTACTGATTAGATCTATTTTGAATAATTGAATGTGTAAGGGTTTCAGAATTATAACAGTCGCTAGAGGATTCAGATTTGCTGTTATTCTTGGTTATTGTTGTATTTTGAGGGTTCCCAAGTTCATAGCAACATTTAGGATGATTGAACTTGCTATTCATAATATGTATTTTTTATTTTTGATAGAGGATTTTATATCATGCACAAAGAACTTTAAGCTACTTGAAATGTGAGCATGAGCCTTTATGCTTAAACCTCTTCTATTGAGAGCCAAGCATTGAGGGGTATCCATTCTGCCAAAGTTGCCCATGACACGATCCTAGTCTCATCCCTTATGATGTCGGGGCCTTGCACTCAACAATACATGATCCCTGGTGGGCTCATTCAAAACCATTCAACTTTACTTGTAGATTAAGGGTCCATTGCAATAATAATATGCATATTTGATTGACAAGGGTTTTCAAAGCATAATATATTGATGATTAGCATAACTTTAGTAGGGACTTTGCAATCTAGAATTGGCCATTTGGTATTTGCTCATTGTCATAGCTAATGCATGTAAGAAAAATCTTTTATTTCCTAAGGTTGTTTGATTGGGGACATTACATTTTGCAACTCAGATGACCTCCACTCTCTTCAAAACAATTCTTCTTGATGGTCAAGATCATAGTGAAAAACTCAAACTCAACAATAACTTTGTAGTCCCAAAAATCTTAATAACTTGGGAGTCGACAAGAACTCGAAAATTTCGGCAATAACTTGACAAATTTATTGAACGTTTGAAAATAATTTTAAAAAAAATATTCTTCAAAAACACAGACATATACTAAATTTTAAAACATATTATTGATTTCCTTCGTAAATAAATCAAAATTTGAGTTTAATACATATCATAGACCAAAAAATAAGTGCAACCTTTGAATACATATGAACTTTGAGTTTCAATGCAAATAAAGATATGAATCATAAATTTCGTCTACGACTATAGCTCAAAAAAATTGTTGCCATTATGTGGTTGTTGTTGAAGTAGATGGTATAGTTGCAATATCCTTAGTAGGAGCCTCAATGGGCGCCTCATTCATAGTGATAGGATCAAGCTGTGTATGTGAGGAACCTACCCCTGATGGTTGCCCAACCTCACCTTCTCCCTCATATGCTGCCACATTCGCTTCCCATTCAATTGCTTCCCTCTGCAAATCGGCTAACTCATCATCAGTTAACAACAAATCCACATCAACATCATCAGGCTCAACAATCCAATCTAAATATAGATCAATGTCTTCAAAGTCAAGTGCTTCATGTGAACCCCTTCCTTGTACCTTCATTTTATGCAATCGAAGGTTGTACTACAAATAGACAAGGTCATTGAAACACTTATGAGTCAAACTATTGCACTTCTTTGTGTGAATGGCCTAAAAAACACTCTAGTTGCACTCACAACCATAAGCATTACAAGTCTAGGATAAAATACAAATGGCAAGCTTTTGAAGATTAGGCATTGCGGCACCATGTTGTACCAAAACCAATTTTTTTGCTTCATCAAGGCATTTTGCATAAAAGAATCTAAAACCTTGCTACAATGATGTCAAATACAGTTTTTGGGCAATATCGAGCATGGAATTTGGTCAGTGTTGTGTTAGTCAAAAGCAATATCCATTGATTAGAACTTGAATCGGGGACTCAGAACGAGGCATTTCACGATGGAGGAGCATTTCACGACGACAATTTTACCTTTGCATGGTCATTTCAGTGACTAAGACGAAGATTTCAATGGTCAATTTATGAAGATTTTTCAGGCAAAAGCAAAATTGTGCCCCTGTAGCTCAGGGGCGCCCTTCTCTTTGGAGGTCCAAATTTTGTGGCATGTGCTCATAAATGCAGTCAATCTCTTCAGAATTAGCCCGGTTATTTGTTGAGCTATCCTGCGAAGTTATTTGAGGTCCAGAACTCTAGTAACTGACGTCAGAAGTCAAGGTTCAGGAGTTTGAAGATTGCAAAAGCTTGTCAATTTTCAACTTTTGCGCCCCTATAGCTTAGGGGCGCCCTTCTTAAAGAGGGGTTAGATCTTGGCATTCCTGCCTGTTGATGCATTTAATCTCTTCATGACTAGTCTGGCTATCCGACGAGCTATCGAATGCAGACATCCGAGTCCCAGAGCTCCAGCAGTCAACGTCAGAAGATGAGGTTACGAGGAGACTTCACATCATAGAAACTTTCTCAAAGGGTAAAATTGCGCCCCGGTAGCTCAAGGGCGCCCTTCAAGATGGCCCTTGAGATGATTAAGTTTGCAGATGAGGTCTTCCTGACATCTGTGCTACTCTAGTCCGGCTTCACAACGCACCAGTCAGCCTGTCAATCTGACATTCCGAATGATTGTGGCAGAGATTCTGCCAGGCACGTAAATCGGCAGGTGGAGAAACATTAAACATACACTGTAGCCTCTGTAGGCCAGGGGCACCCAGCCTTTAGGCCTGTCAGATGGAGTTATTCACCCTTGAAGTCTTCGCGGGACTTGTGCGTAATTACTTCAGCTATCCAACGAGCCTAGCCGTCAGCCTCTGGAATTTGGCAAACGCTCGTACGCGCGAGGTCTTTGCAAAATATTGAAAAGTGAAGGAAGCTTGGAAAATGGCTAAGTCTGGTCGTATATTCCATCTTGGGAAAGGCGCTTTTCTTTTTAAGGTCTTAGAAGTAGTTTTCTTACTTCGTCACCTCTAGAGACATCTCTCGTAGGTCCTTCTGGCTACGCGTTGAGATGGACGGTGCGCGAATCAAGTCACCCCAGCTCCCGATATCAAAGGTCAAAGAAGGCCATCTAGTTGAGAGTTGTACTTTTGTCAAAACGGTGTTTGAGCCTTTTTAAGCTAGGGGCGCCCTTACTTTTGGGGTCCTTAATACAGCTTTCAGGTGCCTTGTGTATATTCGTTGGATGCGAAATACTCTTAGTCACGCAGTGAGCCTATCATCCAGTCAGCAGGGTTCATCGTCAACAGTCGTTTGAAGCGTTAGACAGCAGAATGGAGAAATGGCCAAGTCTGGTGTCTAAAAATCAATTTAATCAAGGGGGCCTAATTTTTTGAGGTGTTAAATGGTGGATTTTGCAGTGATGACTCCCAACAGACATTTCTTCCTTGTTCTGCAGGCTTCGCAATGAATATTCTTGTTTAGTCTCAGCATCACCTAGTCACCCGGAAATCAATGTCGAAGATGGCCAGTTGTAACTTTGTAGTCAGCTACAAAGTAGGAAGTTAATAAAAAGTGTAATATCTTGAGCAAATGGATGCCTATGAGGACAAATGAGGACTTTTTGAAATTAGTAAAGTTTGTCGGATGAATCCAAAAGCTTCACATGGTTTGTCAACTGATTAAAATCATATTAAATATTTATTTTTGCATATTTGAGCATTAAAGGGCGATTTTCTTAAATTGGCGCCTCTTTGTGCTAGATTTTCAAATTGCATGATGAATATTTTTATTATTATTTTATTCTGGACTTCAAGTCAGTCTCAGTTCGAACTGGACGGGTCCAATCAGAAGCCTTCTATTTCAGTCAGGTTTTAAATCTTGCAATCAGCATTATGGTGCAAATTCTCTGTATTTAAGCATGGCGCCATCATTAAATATTCATCCAACTTAAGAAAAATTCGTAGTTCTTCCGAGCAAAGGCGAATTTTCACAGGTTGGGCGAATTTATCATCAGTTTTCAGTGGCGATAGCATCAAACAATTCTTTTTGCAGGTTCAAGTTCACAATTATTAGCAAGTTTGAAGAACAGGGGGCAATTTTCATAGAAGAACACAGAAAAAACGTCGTTTCTCCTCTTTGATTCTCAAAATTCTGTCAAATTTCAATTCGGATGTTCCTGAAATTGGAAAATTTTGGCAAGTTTGATCATCTGGATCGATTCTATATAGCTTCCTCGAATTAAATTCATGTGCTTGAATTTTCAGGAATTTTTAACTCTAGAGCATCAGTTCTTGAGTTTCTAATTTTCTCAACTGAAAACTCTTTGCATGGTCGAGTAGAAGTCAGATTTTCGCATTTCTGACGTTTTGGGTTGTCTTAGAATTTTTTTCTGGACAAAATCTATATCTCAAATTTTTCGCTGAAAATAACTCTTTGATCGGCTATTTTTAGCTTTCCAAAAATCTTGTCAGAACATAGTCGAGTTCACAGTCAATGGGCGAGTTTTTCAAAATGCAATACACTCAGCTCGAATGCAGGACCAAATCAGTCCTTACTCATGACTTCATTGGGACAGTTGAGACGATTCTTCACAAGGTGCTACCAAAGGCAGTCTTAGATCCAGTCAAGATCAAAGATTCAATTATTCAGAACATTTAGCAGTTCGGATTACTTGAGGTTGCTTCCATACCTATCTTCGCTCATTGTGTTGAGTTTGTGATGTCTTGTATTAAGCATTACAACTCTGCTACTCGTGAGATAGTGTCAGTAGATGAACGAGTCATTTGTAGTCTCAAGCCTGTGGACGTTGAAAGAAGTTTTGGTATCCCTCAGCGCCCGAACAGTCTAGTTATTTCTATGGAGCAGTGCGAGCATGCATTCAACGCTGATCTGGACAAGTGCCAAAGCAAAATGGCAGAACGATGGTTAAAGCAAGCGAAGAACAAATTGCCAAACAATGTGGGTCGTGGTGAGTACAAGGATGAATACGCGATTCTAATTACACTCTTGAATCGTGTCTCAGGTCATTCACATGCAAATTTTTTCCAGCTTTGGATGTATTACATCATTGGTCGCATCATATCTGGGCAGGAGCATTATGATTGGGCATCCTTCATCAGCGATGTTATCCACAAGCAAATCACCAGTTTCCTAGTTGCTCATGAGTTTCACATGTGTTCTTATCTCGTGTACTTGATTGCTTATCAGGGTCAATTACGAGGGTTAAACACCGTGGGCATTCTTAGTGTTCAGAAAGTCTATCACTATTATGATCAGCTTGAGTTCACTAAGGCTGAACGTCACTTCAAGCGTGTTCACGAGGCTTTCCTGACTTATACAGTGAGGAATTTGGACCGGGAGTTGCATATTCGTATCTCGGTAGTTGCTAGAGCAGCGATGAATGGTTGGGCAGATTGGTTTATTCAGTTCCCGACATACACTTATATCTGAGTATATGGATTTACAGGAAATCCAGCTATGCTTCCACGCTATCCTTCGGATAGAACGGTCTTTATGGAGTTCCTGAGGCAGTTGCATGATGTTCATCGTCATTTACGCCGCAAGCATAAACCAACTGCCAATTTTCCTTTTTAGTTTGGAATATATTGGTGCAAGACGGTAGTTGATGCCAAAGCTGCAAGACAGGAGCTAGAGAGATATCATCTCAAGTATCTTGTTGAGGTCCATGCCTATGATCCTTGGGGTCATTACACAGCACGCCTCAGTGGTCGCGCATATCATAAGCCTTCTATGGAAGACTATTGGGTCAATTGCATGGATGACTTCGAGGTCCGCAAACGTAGCTATGGCCGCTTCTCTCTCTCACAAATTTTTGTATTCTTGACAGAGGATATGGGAGGTTTATCAGATGATGAGGGAGAAGTCCTTCCTCAGTTTTTCAGAGAGCAGGTTGACACACAGCCAGTGCCAGCAGTTGATTGGTACGCCAAGGAGTATGCAATAGTAAAGGAGAGGTCAAGTAGAGTTATCCAAAACAGTATACTTTACCTCGACAGCAAGAAGACCAAGAGGGTAAGTGTGCCTAGAGCAAAGCCGCCAATGGTGGATCCTTCGCTACCTTCCTCTTCAAAACCCAAGCAAAAGAAGAGGAGTAATCCTCCCAAGAAAAGTCAAGCGCCAAACAATTCAAAAGGTAAGACGCTTGCCATTGATACACACACGGAGCTTGTCAGACAGCCTATCACAGAGCCGGTTCAGAGGCCAGTTCAGAGTACGCCAATGCCTAAGGTTCAACCTCAAGTTCCTATACCAGTTCTAGAGCAGCCACAAGTCCCAATTCATATTGAATTGGATTTAAACTCCCCATCTCGCAGCAACTCTACATATTCACTCTCATCAGAGCCTCCTATTGCTAGTACAGATCCTTCTAGTAGCATTAGCCGAGACCAGTCTTGGATTGAAACGCAACTGGGAAGGAAGAGGAGGCAGCCATCCTATGTCCTTAATCATTCAGACTTTGATCAGGTTTACCAGGATGCGCAAGACAAGAGGATCAAGAACATGGTCCATGTGGAGAGGAATACTGATATGGAGATCGTCGTTGAGACTACTATACCTCCACAGGGGAAGAGCTTGGATGAGTTGGAATCTCAGGACTTCGAGGTTATCACAGTCAACCTTGGTCGTAGCACACTCCAGACTTAGGTTGATCTCTTACAGGTTGCTACAAACAGTGCCAGGGATAAAATGCTAAAGGACGGAGAGGACAAGGCAGCCCTCAAGGCTGAAATCAAACAGCTTCGTCAGTACATTTCTAGCCTTGTACACAGGTCAGATGTTACTGCCACACTCCCGCCAATGCTTGAGCCTCCAGCAAAGCAAGGCCAACTTAATCATTTAGTTGCATATGGCAAGCATTTGGAGGAATGGGAGGAGGAGTTCGTTGCTAGAGGTTGTTTTATGCTTACAAAGCTATATCAGTTGCGGTCTAATGCACGAGAGCTTCGTCTACGTCTCCAGGATTAGGAGCGAGACATGGCGATTAGTAGACCCCAAGACAAGATTATGATTGCTGTAGAAACCCCTGTTTCCCCTGACTTCTTAAACTGTGTGATTTTTGTTTGTTTTTGTGTATTTTGATTTTTTTGGGTTTTTGTGCAATAAAGAGATAATGCGATTTTAGAAAAGAAATTGATATAAAATTGCTAATAGATACAAGAAGCTCAGATCTAACATAAATAAACTCAGAAACCAATAACTATTGCTTGCATTATTTTTGCCATAGCCATTACAATAAGGTATCTCAGATATACAGGCAAGATAAGACAAATATTGATCAAAAGAACCTGATTTGCAGCAAGCTGAGAATGATCTAGAACTGGTACGGCTGCAATAAATATCCACTTGCCCCTCCATCAAATGCCAAAAGAATGATCCAGAGGTAAATGCGCCAAGTGGGTAGAAGCTAGATGATCAAAATGGAAGGCGATTTGTCCTAAACAAAAAGGTACGGCCCTTTGAGATGGTACGGCCTGGTACAGAAATAGTACGGCCTTGTAACAGCAGCCAACAAATAAATAAAAGTACGGCTCTCTCTTGAATCTCCAGATCTCAATGAAATAGGCGCCTCAATTGAAGAAACTCTGCTGGATAAATCTCACACTGAAAACCCTGAATAATAATACTCTGTGAATGTTCTGTGATCACTTCTGAATGAAGAAATCTCTCTAAAGCAATAGATCAGCTGGTATTTCACAGCCTCTGAATCGCAACACTGAAGATGGCTCGTTCTCCAATGTCTGTAGACAACAGAAACCCTAGGCTTCGTTCTCCGGAAGAAGACTTGCTTAAAAATTCAATATTCAATATCATAATGAGCTCGAATTCCAATGAAACCCTTATATCTCCTCAAAAGTGCGAATTCTCTCAAAAAGGCATCATTAAAATAAATTCGAACTTTTCCTTTAATTATTTCAATAGTTTCAAACTTGATTTTTAATTATAAATTATAATTAAAAATGACCACTTCCATGATGGTCGACCCCTTCAGCAAAATCACTTAAGTTATAATATTTAAAATATTATAATTTTATATTATAATCTCTGAATAATTAATATTTAATTAAATCAATTAAATATTAATATCTCCCTCAAAATATATCTGATTCACAAACCGGCCTGAAGCTGGCGAATAAGGGAGTGATTCCTCACATGACTGCACTATACCGCTAAAAAATAGCAGGTGCCTCGCCGAAAGCCACAACACGCTAAAAATAGTAAGTAACTCGCAAATAGTGTCCTAATGCATTCTAACGAAGCCAACTAGAGAAATTCTCGACAACCTAAATCCAAGCCAAGCTCCATCAAGACCCTCGGTCCATCCTATCGCCTCACGCAGGGTCGGTATAGGCTAACTCTCATCATCAGAGATGTCAACCGGAAGGGGACATGACAACCGCCTCTCCCAAATTGCTTGTCCTCAACCAATCTCAACTCCGGATGCTGCAAAATATCCTCGCTCTCCCATGTAGCATCCTCCACTGGCAAATCTCTCCATTTCACCAAATATTCCCTGATAGTCCTCCTACGCAACTGTCTCTCTCTGTACTCCAGGATAGACTCAGGTATTAAAATCAACTTTCCCTCATCATCTAAGGGAGGTAAAACTGCAGAAGGTACCACACGGTGTCCCAACGCCTTCTTGAGACGTGACACATGAAAAACATTGTGTACCTTGCTCTCCGCCGGAAGCTCTAGCTCATAAGCCACCTCCCCAACACGCCTCAAAATCCTGAAAGGACCATAGTATCGTGGCTTAAGCTTCTCTGAACCACTCTTCCTAAGAGTAGACTGACCTGTGGGTCGCAGATAAGGGGTAAACCATGTCGCTTCCACCTCAAAAGACCTCTATCCTCTCTCGATCTGCATATTGCTTTTTTCTCGGGATTGTGCCTAGCAATATTCTCCTTTGAGAGCCCCTCATAGTGTCCTCGACTCTCCTCGCTAACAAGTCTCCAAAGACTCCCAAGACTCTACTGTCACTCAGTAGCAAATCAAGAAAGCTCGGCGCCTCATAACCGTATAACGCCATGAAAGGTGACATCTGAATGGTCATGTGGAAGGTAGTATTATAGCAATACTCGCACAGATATATCCACTTGACCCACGCCTTTTGCTGCCTTGCAATATAGTTCCTGAGGTAACCTTCCGCCCATTTATTCATTATCTTCGTCTGCCCATCGGTCTATGGGTGGTAACTGGTGCTTGGTGTAAGCTCGGTCCCACAAAGTCCTAACACCTCCTCGCTGCAGTGACTCAAGAACCGACTATCCCCGCTGTTCACTATGCTCCGAGGCAACCCATGAGTCCACACTTCACTAAGAAGACCTCCCACCTGCGGTAGCCGTAAGTGGTGGTAATCTAAAGTGGGCATACTTCGTTAGCCGATCCACAACTACATATATGCAATCCCGCCCTTGGGCTTTAGGCAAGCCCGTAATGAAATCCATCGACAGGCATTCCCACTTCCTGTCAGGAATCGGAAGTGGCTGCAATAATCCTGCCGGGTACGTGTTCTCCTGCTTGTTCTGCTGACAAACAGGGCACTCACGCACATACTGAAGAACATCTTCCTTAAGTCCTTTCCATGTAAATCTCTCCCGAATCTGTCTGTATGTTTTGAAATATCCGGGATGTCCTGCAGTAGGTACATCATGAAAGGCTCGCATGATAATGTTCTTCACCTCTGAACCTGGGATCAAATAAGGCCTGCGTGAAAGAGCATTAGCTACTACATTCTGGGTACCTTTGATATAAAAGATATCAAAGTCATATGCCTGCAATTTACTTACCCACTTCTGCTGACGATCATTGAGATCTCGCTGCCCCAGGAAGTGTCTCAAACTGTTGTGGTCAGTTTTAATGCAGAACTTACTACCCACAAGATATTGCCTAAATTTTGCCAAGGCATGCATTATAGCAAGCATCTCCTTATCATAAATACTATAGAGCCTCTCTGGCCCTTTGAGTTTACGGCTCTCATACACAATAGGGTGCTTGTCCTGCATAAGCATGGCTCCAATGCCCTCACCAGAAGCATCGCACTGAAGCTCAAAAGGCTTCGAAAAATCCGGTAGTGCCAACACTGGACACATGGCCATCAACTCCTTGAACCTCATAAAACACTCCTGTGCCTCAGGAGTCCAACAGAATGCACCTTTTTTCAACAAATCCGTCATAGGTGTTGCATGACGTGAATAACCATTCACGAATCTGCGATAAAACCCACACAATCCAAGAAATCCTCGCAGCTGTGTAAGGTTCGCCGGAGTAGGCCAGTCTATAATAGCGCGGATCTTCTCAGGATCCATCCGCACTCCCTCTGCACTGATGATATGACCTAAGTAGAGTAACTCGGTCATCCCCAAATCACATTTGGACTCCTTGGCATACAAGGACTCCCTCTCCAAAATACTGAGCACAGTCTCCAGGTGAGCCAAATGCTCCTGCCAAGTCCTGCTGTAAATAAGAATGTCATCGAAGAAGACTAGTACAAATCTCCTCAGCAGTGAATGGAAGACTCTGTTCATGGTGGACTGAAATGTCGCTGGCGCGTTGGTGAGCCCAAACGGCATCACCACAAACTCGAAGTGTCCACAATGACAACGGAATGCAGTCTTCTCAATGTCCTGTTCACGAACCCTGATCTGATGATACCCTAACCTTAAGTCTATCTTCGTGAAGTAGCATGCACCATGGAGCTCATCAATAAGCTCATCTATGCGGGGTATAGGATATCTGTTTTTGATAGTCCTCTTATTTAGGACTCTGTAATCTATGCACATGCGAAGGGTGCCATCCTTCTTCTTTACCAGAACAACTGAAGAAGCGAATGGTGATTTACTAGGTCGAATGTGACCCATCGCAAGCAACTCCTTGATCATCTTCTCTATCTCATCCTTCAACCTCTTAGGATGCCTGTAAGGAGTAATCATGACGGGCTTAGCGCCCTCCTCAAGCTCTATAATGTGCTCAATTCCCCTGTCTGGAGGTCTCCCTGGTGGAATATCACTGAATACCTTCTCATGCTTGACTCTCAACTGCTGTATGTCAGGATGATACTCAGTCTTCTGCTGTCCCTCCTGTATAGGTGCCAATGTGCACTCGGCAACCCACTCTACCATGTCATGTCTATAGAAACCCTAGTTTCCCTCTGTTTCTGATTCTAACTGAGTTTTGGTTTGTTTTTGCTATTTTTGATTTTTTTGACGTTTTTGTGGTTTTTGCATGAAATAAAGAACAATGCGATTTTGCTTGAAAAAATGATAATAAATACAAATAAAATATTCCTACCCTGATAGCAGTAGTATTTGATGCCAGTACGAATGCCAATCTATTATTTGTTCTTCTGGGATGATTACAAAAATGATCTACTGACATGCAATATAAAAATAATGATTTTTATTGTAAAAACCTGGTATTTTTGCAGCAGACTGGAAAGTACAGATCTGGTACGGCTGCATTAATTACACCCTTCTCCCTTGGTTTTATGATTGCAAACAGGTCCAGACACCTAGGCGCCTCAACTGCTGAAGATAGAGGTCAAAGATATAAGGCGTTTTGCTCTCTCTTGAAAATACGCCCCTAAATGGATGGTACGGCCCTGGTACAGATTTGTACGGCTGAGACAGCAACAGCAATAAATGTAAATGTACGGCCCCTTTCTGGAATCTCTGAATGTGGAGAATATGTGCGCCTGAATTGCTAGATGTCTTCTGGAAAAAGAGAAACTCTCTGTAACCCTGAATATTTAAACAACTCTGAAGTTCAATGATTTCCTCTGGATGAAGAAACCTCTGCTGGCAATAAATCAGGTGTTATTTCACACCCTCTGAACTGCTTCCAATGGAGATGGCCCGTTCCCCAAGGAATTCGAACTTGAAACCCTAAAGTCTCTTGCTCAGATCAAAGTTGATCAATTTCAATTCTCAATAATCACATAATAGGCTCGATTCCCAATGCAAAGCCTATATCTCTTGAAAAGTGCGATTTCCACCAAAATAGGGAATCATTAAAATATTTCGAACTTTTCATTTTAATTATTCAATAGTCTCAGCTCAAATATTTTATTATAACTTAATTGCCAAATTGGCCCCTCTCTGATGATGGCGACCCCCTCAAACAGAATCACTTAAGTTATAATTTAATATTATAACTATATATTATAATCTTCAAATAATTAATATTTAATTAATGCAATTAAATATTAATATCTCTCTCGTTATTTATCCGATGACTGATCCGTCTGAAGCTGACGAACACTGAAGTGATTCTGAACACTGCCAAATCAATACTGCTAAAAATAGCAGGGGTCCCACGCAGACTGCCAAGAACTGCTAAAAATAGCAACTTCTGCAAGAAGTGCCTGATCGAGCCCAAACGAAAGCCAACTGATCAAACTCCGCCAACTGAAGCTGAGCCAAGCTCCAACGTGACCCTCTATCCAGTCTATCAGCCTACGAGGGTCGTATGATAGGCTAATCCTGTGCTCCGAGAGATGTCACTGAGAAGGGGACATGACAATGTCGCATGAGTCTCTCCATCCAACGAAAGGAAATAGTTTTGATGTTGCTGTCCCGAATTGCCTTGAGAATATGTGTCTTCCCATCCACATCAAAACGAATCTCCATGTCCTTGAGACGAAGAGTGACTTCCTCAAGTGAATGAAGCCACTTCATGCCCAAGACTAAGTCGATATCCCCCATGTTCACCACGTAATAATCAGCCTTGAACTCATAGTTGTTCAAGCGCAAGGGAAGATCCTTAATCATGCGTTCACACCTGAGAGTGTAACCGTCTGCCACCTTAACCCTAATGCCTTCGAACTCCTCAGTGATGAGTCCGCGCTTCTCCACAAATCTAGCATCGATAAAATTGTGGGTGGCTCCTGTATCAAGAAGGGTAATGACCCTCTGTCCTGCCAAAACTCCCCTAAGTCTGAATGAGCCCTCCTGCTGAATGCTAGATAGATGTGCCTCCTGAATCTGAAGCTCTGACTTTGCCTCAGCCTTAGGCTCTGAAGCCTCTGACTCTGAATCCTCAGAACTGTCCTGCTGTTCGGAATTCTCTGATTTTGAATCCTCATAATAAGCCCACATCACTCAATTTGCCTTGCCCTTAGGCCTCAAAGGACAATCGTGATTGGCATCATAGGGACCTTTGCAGTAGAAGCAAAGCTTCTTCCTGCGTAGATCATTAAGAGCCTCTCGATCCAAAGGTGGTGCTGCTGATTTTCCCTTTGAATCATTTTTGAAATCTGATTTTTCTTTGTTAAAATCTGATTTCTCTCTGTTTTTGTTGAAGCCCTTATTATCCCTGAAAGAAGAATTGTTTCTGGAGTTGAATCTACTGGATGGTGCTGCCAACTCCATGCTACGCACCTTCTTCATGGCTTCCTGTAACGAAGGAGGATCAAAGGCTTTGATCCAACCTCTCAATGGCTCCGTCAGTCCCTCCATAAAAAGCACTACAAGTCGCCTCTCTGAAATATTAGGAACCATAACTGATAACTTCTGGAAATCACCAATGTAAGACTCCAAACTGCCACTCTGTCGCAACTGAGCCAAATCTCTGAAATAGGATTCTGGATCCTTCCTGTCAAATCGTTCCACCAACCTATCAACAAACTCCCGATATGAGGTGATCCGATCATGCTGGAGTGTCACCATCCCGTGGTGCCACCAGTCGTAAGCTACCCCCTCAAGATGCAATGTCGCATACCTGATAGCATCTCTCTCAGCCATCGGACGCAATGTGAGGAACGTGTCTAGTTTACTGATCCAGGCCTGAGCTGTAACCTTACCACTACCATCGAACATCGCTAGATTGAGTCTGTTTGTAGCATGTTTCAGATCATTGTTCTGATATCTAGGTCTCCAATCCTGTCGCCCTCTGTGATGTTCTCTCCTCTGTGTAATGAATCTGTCAAAGGTAATCCTCTCTCTGACATCTGGTGGTACTAACTCCCACTCCTTGTTTGCTGCCATAAGTGTGTCTGCGAACAACTCCTCATGCTCCTCACCTGCAATAGCCTCATCGGGCTCCTGTCTCACAAAAGTAGGCCTAGTGGGCCTGTCTGCTGTCCGTGAAACAGTCCTAGGTGCTCTCCGGGATCCTTCATCACTCTTGTCCTCGTCACGATGTGGTGACCGTCTCCTCGGCGTCCCTAACCTCTGGATTGCCACTGCCAACTGCTGTAGCACATCGTTGGACTGCCGTTGACCTACTCGTAAGTCTCTGAGAGTGTCTAAAACCTCTGCATCGTCCTGATCTCTAGGGTTATGAGGAATCTCTGTTCTAGGAATATTTGTTCTGTCAGCCATGTTTCCCGGCTGCCGGATCGAACCCTGTTGCCTATCAATCAAGGCTCTCCTGCGAGTATAATACCTGTGAGACCCAAACTCTTGTGGCTGCATAAGATTGCTAAACCCTCAGGATGGCAGGATTTAGCTCTGATACCACTGTAGAAACCCCTGTTTCCCCTAACTTCTGAAACTGTGTGATTTTTGTTTGTTTTTGTGTATTTTGATTTTTTTGGGTTTTTGTGCAATAAAGAGATAATGCGATTTTGGAAAAGAAATTGATATAAAATTGCTAATAGATACAAGAAGCTCAGATCTAACATAAATAAACTCAGAAACCAATAACTATTGCTTGCATTATTTTTGCCATAGCCATTACAATAAGGTATCTCAGATATACAGGCAAGATAAGACAAATATTGATCAAAAGAACCTGATTTGCAACAAGTTGAGAATGATCTAGAACTGGTACGGCTGCAATAAATATCCACTTGCCCCTCCGTCAAATGCCAGAAGAATGATCCAGAGGTAAATGCGCCAAGTGGGTAGAAGCCAGATGATCAAAATGGAAGGCGATTTGTCCTAAACAAAAAGGTACGGCCCTTTGAGATGGTACGGCCTGGTACAGAAATAGTACAGCCTTGTAACAACAGCCAGCAAATAAATAAAAGTACGGCTCTCTCTTGAATCTCCAGATCTCAATGAAATAGGCGCCTCAATTGAAGAAACTCTGCTGGATAAATCTCACACTGAAAACCCTGAATAATAATACTCTGTGAATGTTCTGTGATCACTTCTGAATGAAGAAATCTCTCTGAAGCAATAGATCAGCTGGTATTTCACAGCCTCTGAATCGCAACACTGAAGATGGCTCGTTCTCCAATGTCTGTAGACAACAGAAACCCTAGGCTTCGTTCTCCGGAAGAAGACTTGCTTAAAAATTCAATATTCAATATCATAATGAGCTCGAATTCCAATGAAACCCTTATATCTCCTCAAAAGTGCGAATTCTCTCAAAAAGGCATCATTAAAATAAATTCGAACTTTTCCTTTAATTATTTCAATAGTTTCAAACTTGATTTTTAATTATAAATTATAATTAAAAATGGCCCCTTCCATGATGGTCGACCCCTTCAGCAAAATCACTTAAGTTATAATATTTAAAATATTATAACTTTATATTATAATCTCCGAATAATTAATATTTAATTAAATCAATTAAATATTAATATCTCCCTCAAAATATATCCGATTCACAAACCGTCTGAAGCTGGCGAATAAGGGAGTGATCCCTCACATGATTAGACCATACTGCTAAAAATAGCAGGGGTGCCTCGCTGAGTGCCAAATACTGCTAAAAATAGCAACTCAGGCAAATAGTGTCCGAATGAGCCCGAACGAAAGCCAACTGGAGTAATTCTGACAACTGAACCCAAGCCAAGCTCCATCAAGACCCTCTATCCATCCTATCAGCCTACGAGGGTTGCATAATAGGCTAATCATCAACTCTGAGAGATGTCAACTGGAAGGGGACATGACAATTGCTCACCTGAGTATGGCATATGAATCATCCACAGATGCAGAGGATAAAGAAGCTATCTACTCTTGGAAAACATAGTTGGTTTTCAAGGCAAAGATAGAAGAGACTATGGCATCAGAGTTGGTTGAGAGTAGAGAGCACGTTACTAATTCACTCCGGTTTGTGAGAACCTTAGTATGTCGCTTACCGTGTCAGTATCAGATTGAGGGTGGTGCATATGTTGAGCTTACTGATGTTCAGTCAGAGCTCCAAGCACTCATTCATACTATTTTCAATGGGGAGACCGTTGGCTATAAGATTAATCAGCTTACAGTGTAGAAACCCTAGTTTCCCATGATTCTGATTCTGACTGAGTTTTGGTTCGTTTTTGCAATTTTTGGTTTTTTTGACGTTTTTGAGGTTTTTGAACAATAAATGAAGATGGCGATTTTTGCAATAAAATGATAGAAATTCTAAATAAATTCTAAATACTCCAGAAACTGAGAAATCTACTGATAATAATGTTGCCAGATATTCTATTATACTTCTGAGACGATTACAATGGAGTTCTGATAACATGCAAAGTAAAAAGGCAACAAATATTTAAAAACCTGATTTTTGAGACAGCATTTAATGATCTGGTATATATGGTACGGCTGCAACAAGCATGCCCTTCTCCCTCTGTCTGGTGATTGCGAATGACTCCAGACTCCTAGGCGCCAAATTGAATGAAGGTAGCAAGCCCAAAAAAGAGACGTCTTGATCACAATGAAGAAACACGTCCTTTGCTGCAAGTACGGCCTGACATAATGGTACGGCCTGCAGCAACAATTAATGCAAGTTGTACGGCCCCCTTAAAATCAATGCTTGAACTCTGTAGAAGGTGCACCTCAACTCTGAAACCCTGATAGAAGGAATGCTAATCAAAAACTCTGACAAAGATGATCTCTGTAAGCTCTGTAGTTTCCTCTGGATGAAGAAACCTCTGCTGCAATAAATCAAGTGCTATTTCACACCCTCTGAATTGCTTCCAGTGGAGATGGCTCGTTCCCCAAGGAATTCGAACTCGAAACCCTAAAGTCTCTTGCTCAGATCAAAGTTGATCAGTTCTCAAATTCAATAATCTCATTATTGCACAATTCCCAAGGCAAATGCACTATAAGGCTGAAAAGTGCGATTTCCTTAAAAATAGGGTTTTAATAAATATTTGACTTTTAATTCTTTTAATTCTTCCATAGTCTCAGCCAAAAATATTTAATCATAATTTAATTGCCAAAATGACCCCTTCTGATGATGGCGCACCCCTCAAGTAGAATCACTTAAGTTATAATTTAATATTATAACTTTATATTAAAAATCATTAAATAATTAATATTTAATTAATACAATTA